>BOPN01003728.1:128969-136469 GCA_017312705.2 Penaeus japonicus | reverse complement strand
ACTGGAACCTGCCTTTTTTTCACAAAAGTTGATTCGGTCGTTTGCTTTCTTTGGTGAGATTGCCTACGCATATGATGTAGAATCATTTCTGTATTGTCTTACATATTAGCATGTCACTCCCAGCGGCTGCAAGATGAGCGTGCAGGCGGTCAACCAGGGCGCACATGCAGGTCATACCTTCTCTAAAAAGATGAATTACCGTGTTGTTCAGAGTTTGTGTGGCACTCCCAGGCTTTAGCACGTGAGATTATTTCTTAAGCCACATCTTTGTCAAAATATTGATTAAGCCGCGCTTGAGGCGGTTTAACTGGAGCCTGCCTTTTTTTCAAAAACGTTTATTCGATTATGGCTTGTGACGTCATATGTGAATAAAAGTCTTTGGTACGCACAACGACTTTATTTGATCTATGTTGCCTTCCTGTTCATTTCAGATTTTATGATAGCCTTTTTGAAAGAACTTTCGGTAAAAAATGCACCAAAACGCATATCTGCAACCCCCTTCACACCCACTCTAATAAACACCCGTAGTTTACCTGTTTATTTTACAATCTTACCTGATTTCTAGTCCAAAAATAAGTTAGACTAGAAATATACAGTATCAAGTTTATTGACAACCCACCTATTTTTCCTTTGTTTTCCAAATCAATCTGAAATCAAAGATGACATTGTATTTGTTTACATGTGACGTCACGCTTAAGTTTGACCATATCTCAAGACACGGTCGACGGGAGCTTGGTTAAAATCAGGCGTGCTTGTGACGTCATCATGGCTACGCACAAAATTTGACACGTCAAAGCCCCCCCCCAAAAAAATATATATATATTCAGTCCCTCCTCTCTACCTTCAACATACACGCTTTCTGTGGTACTCGACGATGCAGAATCGTTGGTAGAAAATGAGATATCTTCTTTTTAGGGGAACCTTCTTTTAAAAATTGACATTGAAATAATACAACATATATTTCAAGTAAAACAATCTACCATATTTTAGGGGTATATTGTTATTATTATTATCCTAAGTATTATTATGATCATCATCATTATAGTTATCATTATCAGTATTATAATTATCATATTTTGTATCATTATTGCTTCTATCAAATAATCATTTTTACTACTACTACCACTGCTAGTATTGCTATTCTCATTATTATTATTATTATCATCATTATCGTTATTGTAATTTTTATTATTATTGTTATTATCATTATCATTCATTATTATTGCCATGATTGTTAACATCATTATTATTGATATTGTTATTATTATCCTTATTTTCCTCATTACCATCATCATCCTTGACTCATCGTTCTTATTATCATTAGTAATTGTCGCTGTTGTTATCATTAATATTATCATTACCAGTAATAGTAGTTGTTGTTGATGTTGTAATTGTAGTGAATTATCCCCTGGTATCAGGCGGGTCATCCCGCAGATTTCGGGCCGCCTGTCCCCTGACGTCACGAGAGAATCTACGGACCTTTCCGCCCTGCAAGATGATTTGGCTTCGCTGTTCTGCGTGTGTGTGTGTTTATTTTTAATAAGAATAAAGTGTGTTTTTATTTTCCTTCGACTTACCTTTCTGACTGTTCCGTGTTCTTCGTCTACATCTAAATTTCTACTACTCTACACAAGTACTTATATACTGCTTACCTTATATTCTTTACTTACCTTCCCTTGATTTTGTCTCTTTTCCTTCGACTATAACACCTTACCTTCATTTTTCATCTGCGTACCTCTTCCTGTTTTCTCTCGTTTCTCCACACGGATCCCTTTTTTCACTTTTTCCTACTTTCCTGTTTTAAGTCTTTTATATGCCCATTTTTGTATATGTTTGATTTCTAATTTTGTTTTATGTATTTTAAGTTTATTTTTAAAACACACCTTTTTTATTTTAATTATAATATATTGCATTATGGGTAAAACCTCAACATAAGCGCGGGAAACTGCCACATAAAAGGTCAGGCCAGGGCAGCTAACAGGAGAGGGTTCTTAGACTTGTGAAGTGGCAGACGATCTTTTGGATTTTACCTGGCTGACAGTCTCCCGGGCTGAATGGTTTTACCCTCTCTTTTAATAAGTAAGTGTATGGTGTGTTATTCATGTATATTGGTTTTGTTTCCGAATGACTGTGTTAATAAATGTATAATATGGATGCTTCTATTTTTCATATTGCCTTTTAAGTCAGCCAGCCAATTTGTTTTAAACGGTGGCTACTTCTTTTTCTTTACACCCGAGAGTCATCTTATCTAAAGCGCCGGACCCACACATTTTTAATAATGACGCGTAGTTGGGTAACATTATCATTACCGTCATCGTTATCATTACTATTATACCATTATGAGAAATTTTCAGAAAAAAAACACCGTGTTACTAAATACAATAAAAGAGGTACCGATGGATTCTCTCACCCTCTGCTAATTCTATATAGTGAATATTTCTGGCGATTCCGCCCCCTGATAGCAATAATGATTATAACAACAGTAAAATCAGATCACTATTACTGTAGTGGGTAATCAATAAACTCCGTAGAGTTTATTATAGATGTTTATTTGGTGAATAAATCGTAAAAAACACACACAAAAAAATACATCTTCGATATTTTTTGTTTTACAGTAGACAGATATATGATGAAACTAAGATATATTTGTGTTATTTATCAATTCAATGTATTCATACATTACCCTGCAATTTCCCTGATATACTTCATTGTTGCACTAGATAATGTCATTAACGATAGTGATGATGATAACAATAGTAATAATACAGAATAGGAAAAAAATGTAGAAAACCCCCATCCACTGCACTGGAATGGCAAGGCCTACTCAAACCTGTTTTCGGCTATATAAGGTGCATGAGCGCTTAGCACATAGAAATCTGAACCGGGTATTATGTATCACGTCGGGATTAAAATTTAGGAAAATACATCTGCATCTAATTGGAATGAATCATTTTGTTGAAAGGGGTTTAGTGCTTATTGTAGTATTGTCATCCTGTTTATTGTTGTTTTTTCTCTGTCGGCGCGTAAATCCTGATTTCGCAATCCAGAAATTCGTTTCCATTCATATACTAATGAGTTGTTGTTGTTTTTTTGTCGCGGTGTAGCGAATGTTAGCGGACGTCTGTTTATACAATGATCCAGCTACTTAATGATTATTTACCAATAGAATTCTGGATATCTATCAATTCATCACTGAAATCTAATACTAATTTCAAGGCGAGGTATTTTGCACAAGGTATGTTGCACGAAGGGCCCTGAATAGGGGGCTCCAGGGGGAGGGGGCAGAGCCCCCCTTGACTAGGCAAAGCTAGGCAAAGTTAGGTAGGTAATTGGGTTAAGATTTTGCATACGAAATATGCCCCGAAGTAGGACGAGGTAGCACGAAGTGCCTTAAATAAAGAGAGCCAGACTGTGGGGTCCAGGGGTGGAAGTGCGCATTCTTTCCACTATTTATGAATAGTAGAGGTTGAGAGGAATCCATCGATACCGCTTTTGTGGTATTTAGTAACGCGGCGTTATTCGGAAAATTTACCCTGTGGTTATCGCATCGAGGATGGTGTTGCTAGGGTTCTGTTGCAAAACAAGGTTGATTAGGGCTTTAGATTTCATAGGGCGTGGCAATTTTATAAATTCCTACGAACATTAACACCAACCAATATATATATATATATATATATATATATATATATATATATATATATATGTATGTATATATATATCTATATATATATATATACATATATATATATATATATATATATATATATATATGTATATATATGTATATATATGTATATATATACATATATATATATATATACATATATATATATATAATGATATATGTATCCTCTATCCCTACATTGTTCAAAAAAGCCTAAAAATATTACTTGCGTACTGTAGTTAGCAAAGTATCTGTTGATTGATGGGTCACTCGTACGTTCTACTTATCCACCGACCTACTCTGCTGCAACGATTCACCATGTTGTTGTGGTGCAGCAGCTCAAGTACCCCAATGACCCACAAGGCAATGTCAGCCAAGATTCAATCATGCTGAACTGGCAAATGCATAGGGCGAAAACTAAGAGTGATCCAAACCTGGTGACTGAACTAGGATGCAAATCCCATTCCCAGTCCCGCACCTCTTCAAATACCATGAACAAGCTACATATTTGAGGTGTAAATCATACGATACTACTACTACTGACCTGACTAACCAGCATCTCAGCCAATCAGCCAGGATAATCATAGCCAAGTTTAACTCTCTCTTGAAATGGCGCAATGACAAAATAATGACAAAATTAGTATGTTCTTCACTTCAATACTCTATCAATCATGGAACAATTACTGGCCGTCTAACTGACAAGAGGTAATTCCTGGCAGTTTGGTTTTATCTTTTAACTTCTACGTTCGTGACTCGCAACCTATGGCTTATGATTGTTGATGTAGATGTATTACCTAAACTATTTTTTTTTTTCAAACTTATCTCATTTTCTAATTTCACAACGAAATATCAGAGGTCAAAGTGTTTAAATATATCATCTCAATTTAATAAAAGAGACGATAAAAACTATATAACATCTTTCACATAAATGAATATTCTCCTTGGCAGTGACTTGAGATATTGCAACAGAGAAACAGCACGTGCCTTGATCCAGCTTGTGGGGTTATCTCAAATAAAATCTTTATGCGTTGACCAAGCCTCATTTCTTGGGAAATTTGATGAATGATGAATGTCGCAATCTGTGATTTTCTTTCTTTGTGTAAGGTGGAATAGTATATTCAATGACGAGAATGTCATTTTTTGACGAAGCGTTCACCGATAATTATATCCGTCATATGCAATAGTACTATTCCAACTATCCTTTCCCAGTGAGGAAAAAATAAATAAAATGAAATATCTATAGTAAGGGAAGGTACGAAAAAATATACACTATAAAACCAGTATGTCACCCTTCAGTGTCACTCTGCGTACATGTTTTATATCACATCCAGAGACCCACTCCCCCCTATCCTTCTACATCAGAATAGGTCCTGGACGACCTTGTGACGGCCGGACATTCGCCTTGTGTTGCTTTCTTGTCGTGTTGCTAAGACAATCGTTCAGATTCAGACGCAAATGACATGAATTTCATCCCACTAAAACCATGCCTATACGATTTGTTTTGTTTGTATCTCTACTAATTTGTATGAATAGATGGTTTATTACCTTGATTTACTCTTAGTTATGTTTTTTTATTACTAAATATTAGAAATTTGAAAATGGATAGATAAAACAATTAACAGAGAGTTTGGCAGGAACTACTAAAGGCGATAGAGGAAATACAGAGCCAAATCATCTGAAATTTCAATCACCTTTACGTGTTATCATGTCCTCAAACGAAAGTAGATCTTTATTTTAGAAAATATCCTATTTGCCCTGAATAACCTTGAATGTTCTCTGGCGCGTCGTCTGCTAGACTTTGTTCCGATACGGGAGCAAAGTGTACCGGCAATTTGGATCCATTTAACAAATATCTTGCCTCTTTCGGGCAACATTAATTATCAACATTGAAATGGAATTGCTTGTATTGATAATATATCGGGTAATCATGATATGATGTTTTATGAATAGTGGAGATCAAGGGTTGGATAAGCTTCGGCCAGGCTTTCGGACGAAAACAGCTGATTGTGTCCGGCCGCCGCAAGTGTTGTCTGTGGCCACGGCAGAGCCATCCAGGGCGCGGTGGGACTGGCACTCGGGCACACAGCGGACACGGTGCGGCACCCTCTGTAAACATGGCACTTACATCGGTTACCAAGTCGACAAAGCCTTTTGATGGCCAGAAACCCGGAACTAGCGGCCTGAGGAAGGCTGTCAAAGTTTTTCAGCAGGTGAGTAAATCAGACAACATGTGCATCGTAACCCAGGTGTTCGCTACGTGTACTTCACGGTGAGCAGTACGTTTCTTGGAAGTTGAAAGGATTTTACATATTGGTATGATTTATGACATGAGCTAATATTTATGACATGCATTGTAATTTCATGTAGTCACTAGCGCAGCAATATAATAATTATCCTTGGTTTCCGCTGTATTTGTAATTTGAAATTTTTCAGGATATAAGGAAGGAATGTGTGGAATTCAAATTCTTTGAAATGCCTTTCTGAAATGTAACAGCCTTGACATTGGCTGACTACAGTTGGTCATCAAAGAAACAGCATTTGATTCCTGTTTAAGGAAAAGAAAGAAAATAACGTGTTCGTGAATTGTTCCTGCAAGTTAAGATTTGATTAGGTTACTAATTTGGTTATATAGACTGATGCTTTAAAGAGAGAGAAAAGGCAGGATCTTGGTCGAGTGTCTTTACAAGGTTAAAAGTGTCATGAACTGACAGCGACAGGAGAGTCATGGGTCATTTGATTGATAGTATGAGTAATAATTGCAGGATATTATGGGACTTTGCTTTTTAATGCAATTGGATACAGCTGGTATTGCTTTTGAAGGGAAAAATATTGTGGTTAAATCTTGAATTCTGATTTAGCTTTCACAAGACATAAGAACTTAAAAGTAAGCATAAGGACAGCATTGGATTTTTTTGTGATTATAATTGAATTTTAAGATAAATACTTCCAGATATCAAACCATTTTGCTAGTTTTTACTAATTTTAGGTATGTATATGTTTAGAATGAAAATTTGATACTGAATAGATTCTGATATCAATATAGTACACATGCTTCATTATGTTTGGTGTTATCTTTCTCTGTTTGATGATTATAATTCTCTTATCTTTTCAGCCAAATTACACTGAAAACTTTGTACAATGTATCCTGAGTGCCATGGAGGGCGCCCTTCCTGGCTGTACCCTGGTCGTTGGAGGTGATGGACGTTATTTTGGGAAACAAGCTGTTGATATTATTGTTAAAATGTGCGCTGCCAATGGAGTAAGTTGTTGTTGGTGTTGTCATTTACTTTTGTTACTTATCTTTTATTGGAGTTTATGTTTCGAGAGATATATGTTGAATTATCCTTATTTGAGATTATATAGATTTTCTATATGATTTTAACATTTAAAAGTTTTGTGTATAATAGGCTATTTGTTTTCTAGCCTTATTGGAGACTCTAACAACACCTGTGTATAACACACAAGTGTATTGTAGATTGTATCTTTCAACAAGTGTCCCCTGATATGGAATAAGCTACACACTCAGGATGTATATTCATGATGACTAAATGTGTTTAACTCATTATTATACTGTATATTATAAATATTTTAGTTGTACTATGATTTATGAATTGTTCTTCCCATTAATGTGATTAAGATACCTGGATTTGTTTAAAGATATGGATCATTAGAGCTAATATGGGTACTCACTTTTTAATTTAGTGAGTGGATTTATATGCATACTCTCACTTTCTCTCTCTCTCTCTCTTTCTCTCTTTCTCTCTCTTTCTCTCTCTTTCTCTCTCTTTCTCTCTCTTTCTCTCTCTCTCTCTCTCTCTCTCTCTCTCTCTCTCTCT
>BOPN01003728.1:127500-128595 GCA_017312705.2 Penaeus japonicus | reverse complement strand
GGGGAGATGGAGGGAAGGGAGGATGAGGGGAGACGGAGGGGAGGAAGGGTGAGGGGAGATGGAGGGGAGGAAGGGCAAGGGGAGACGGAGGGAAGGAAGGGTGAGGGGAGATAGATAGATAGAGAGAGAGAGAGAGAGAGAGAGAGAGAGAGAGAGAGAGAGAGAGAAAAGGAAATAAATAGAGAAAGAAAGAAAGAAACGGGGTAAGGTGAGATGGACAGATTGCCTTCAGAGTCAACCAACAGGTCTAGAACAGCGATGGCCACACCTGATGGCGGGACCCCCCCGGTCGAGGTCGCCACGCTAGACCAGGAGACCCGCATGGAAACAGGTCACCGCCCCGTAACAGGTCAGGGTAAGGTCCCCGAGAGAAAGAGGAGAAATGGAAGGAAATCGTCCATCAGATAGAAATGGATCGGTGGGCGGATTTGCGGGTGCTTTCGCTCGGCCCTTGGGATTCTCTGGCGTCTTCGCTCTCTCTCTCTCTGTCTCTCCTTCTTTCTCTGTTTTCTTGTTTTTCTTTCTATTTTTTTTTTCTTTTTTAATCTCTTCGGATCTGTCTTTTTTTATCCTTTCTTTACTGTTTTTGTCTAATTCCCTATCTTTCGTTTTCTTTCCTTCTTTTTATATCTCTCCTTCGTCATCATCATCATTATTATCATCATCATCATCATCATCATCATCATCATCACCATAATCATAATCTATAATAGTGATATTTTCCTGCTCCTGCTCCTCCTCCTCCTCCTTGTCTTCTTCCCTTCCCCTTGCCAAATTTTGCACGTTTAGAGACTTCACCAAGGGAGAGAGTTAGCCGTGTTGCTCACGCGAAATTGCACTTAAAACAGACTTTCAGAACTGCAAGTGTACTAAGAGTCTATTATTAAAGACAGGAGGCGGGAGGGGCAGTAGGTGGTGGAAGGGTGTATCTGACTATTAATCTAATGTATATATATACATACATACATATATATATATATATATATATATATATATATATATATATATATATGTGTGTGTGTGTGTGTGTGTGTGTATATATATATATTGTTACTTTAATTGGTATTGCTGTTATGATTAGTAGTATTGCTATTG
>BOPN01003728.1:112500-120000 GCA_017312705.2 Penaeus japonicus | reverse complement strand
ATTGCCAAGATTGATAACTTTGAGTACACTGACCCCATTGATGGAGCTGTAGCAAAGAAACAGGTCAGCTTCCTGTAGATTTTAATGATGTTATTTAGATTTATTTTGGATAAGCTTTGTTTGTGGAAGGTATATGTCTTATTCATGATTATAGTATTTTATTTCAATAAGATACTGTTTATTTATATATAAAAAAAAACAGGATTATTTTTATGTTATTTTGGTACTGAAGTTGGTGTCTTCAGCTACTACTACTAAGTGATAAAGCAGGAATAATATCATTCCCTAATAATGACAAAAAATATTCAGTTCACAATAAAAGAATAACTAATGACTTTGATTATTGCAGGGAGTGCGTATCCTGATGAGTGATGGATCTCGTACCGTATTCCGACTCAGTGGCACGGGAAGCTCGGGTGCAACTGTCCGCATGTATATCGAGAGCTACGAATCTGATCCATCCACGTATACTAAGGATGCTCAGGTACGCTACATGGCTGTATGTTAGTTTGTGGAAATGAAACAGGAGAGGGAGGATGAGTGTAACACAATGAAGAAGGTTAAGATATGATTCACTCTGGATTATGGAACTAGATGTGGTAGTTGTGATTTGTCTAGGGAGGATAGTTAGGACGTGTTCAAGGAAGAGTAGTTATAACTGATCTAGTGAGGGTAGTTATACCTGATCAACGGAGAGTAGTTATGCCTGATCAAGGGAAGGTAGTTATGCCTGATCAAGGAAGGATAGTTATGCCTGATCAAGGAAGGGTAGTTATGCCTGATCAAGGCAGGGTAATTATGCCTGATCAAGGGAGGGTAGTTATGCTTGATCAAGGGAGGGTAGTTAGGCCTGATCAAGGCAGGGTAGTTAGGCCTGATCAAGGCAGGGTAGTTAGGTCTGATCAAGGCAGGGTAGTTAGGCCTGATCAAGGCAGGGTAGTTAGGCCTGATCAAGGCAGGGTAGTTAGGCCTGATCAAGGCAGGGTAGTTAGGCCTGATCAAGGGAGGGTAGTTATGCCTGCTCAAGGTAGGGTAGTTAGGCCTGATCAAGGCAAGGTAATAATGCCTGATCAAGGGAGGGTAGTTAGGCCTGATGAAGGCAAGGTAGTTAGGCCTGATCAAGGTAAGGTAGTAATGCCTGATCAAGGGAGGGTAGTTATGCCTGATCAAGGGAGGGTAGTTAGGCCTGATCAAGGGAGGGTAGTTATGACTGATTAAGGGAGGGTAGTTAGGCCTGATCAAGGCAAGGTAGTAATGCCTGATCAAGGCAGGGTAGTTATGCCTGATCAAGGCAGGGTAGTTAGGCCTGATCAAGGGAGGGTAGTTAGGCCTGATCAAGGTAGTTAGGCCTGATTATGACTGATTAAGGGAGGGTAGAAATGCCTGATCAAGGCAAGGTAGTAATGCCTGATCAAGGGAGGGTAGTTAGGCCTGATCAAGGGAGGGTAGTTAGGCCTGATCAAGGCAGGGTAGTAATGCCTGATCAAGGGAGGGTAGTTAGGCCTGATCAAGGGAGGGTAGTTATGCCTGATCAAGGCAGGGTAGTTAGGCCTGATCAAGGGAGGGTAGTTATGCCTGATCAAGGGAGGGTAGTTATGCCTGATCAAGGCAGGGTAGTTATGCCTGATCAAGGGAGGGTAGTTAGGCCTGATCAAGGGAGGGTAGTTATGACTGATTAACCCATTCCCGACGGGGGAATTCTAGCCTAGAATGTCCAAATGCCGGGGCGTTCGAATTATTAGGCCTAAATCAATTGAATGGCTGGCACAATACTGTGCCGCCCGGCAACTGGGCTTTTGAATGCGCGGTACACATGCTGTACCACCCGTCCTGTGTGGGTTAATACTCTCTTCCAAAATGCACTTACCAAATGCAGTAAAGTATGTAATGCAAAACAGTGCTTCGTACATGGCAGTAATACAATATATATTTTCCTCTTATGACTCCTAAACACACCAGCATGTTGTGACCCTTGTCCTGTCACTGCAAGGTTTTCATAATGGGATTCCTGAGGTAAACAATTAAGTGAAGGGCACAAAAATACTGCCCATTCATGCATACATGCAAGCCTACACCCCCACACATCCAAACCCACAGCACTAATACCAGATACAGACACACCCACACATCCACACATCCACCCACACTCCCAGACACACAGCCCTCCCTCCATGCACTCACTTCTACCCACTTGCCACATACAGACGTCTCACGATTACATTAAATGATTAACTACTGAGTTTCTGAAATCTGACTTTTGTTAAATCTCACATTTGAAAAGAACAGTAAGGTTTATATAGAAACCAAAGTTTATGTAAATACGAAACACTTGTTAACATTAGAACATAAATCAGTCATAAACAATGTGAATAATGGTATATAGTTTAGTATAAAGATAAACATATCATCATGTGTATACAGATGGAAAAAACAGTTAGACATACGGACATGGAGACAAACATTCAGAGAGATTGATTTACAATGATGTGGATACAAAAACAAAAAATGCAAGAGATAACCCAGTAGCTGAGCATCGGATGTCTATATCATATCATCACAAACATATCACAAACTTCAGTCTACTTCCTTTCCAAAAAAATATTGATAACAGGACACAAAGAAAAGAAAAGCCGCCATAAATAAGTACCGAGTTTTCCTAAGTCATAGACTCAGTTTGGACAAAACATAAAAGACTCTAAAGGAGGGTGTGGTATGGTAAGATATAAAGGAAATATACCATTAATAATAGCATTTTGGTTTTGATTTTTAGATCAACTTCACAAAACATTTATGCCTGATCAGGAGGGTAGTTATGCCTGATCAGGGAGGTAGTAATGCCTGATCAAGGGAGGGTAGTTATGCCTGATCAAGGCAGGGTAGTTATGCCTGATCAAGGGAGGGTAGTTAGGCCTGATCAAGGGAGGGTAGTTATGACTGATTAACCCATTCCCGACGGGGGAATTCTAGCCTTGAATGTCCAAATGCCGGAGCGTTCGAATTATTAGGCCTAAATCAATTGAATGGCTGGCACAATACTGTGCCGCCCGGCAACTGGGCTTTTGAATGCGCGGTACACATGCTGTACCACCCGTCCTGTGTGGGTTAAGGGAGGGTAGTTATGCCTGATCAAGGGAGGGTAGTTATGCCTGATCAAGGGAGGGTAGTTATGCCTGATCAAGGGAGGGTAGTTATGCCTGATCAAGGGAGGGTAGTTAGGCCTGATCAAGGGAGGGTAGTTATGCCTGATCAAGGGAGGGTAGTTAGGCCTGATCAAGGGAGGGTAGTTAGGCCTGATCAAGGGAGGGTAGTTAGGCCTGATCAAGGCAGGGTAGTTAGGCCTGATCAAGGGAGGGTAGTTATGACTGATTAACCCATTCCCGACGGGGGAATTCTAGCCTAGAATGTCCAAATGCCGGGGCGTTCGAATTATTAGGCCTAAATCAATTGAATGGCTGGCACAATACTGTGCCGCCCGGCAACTGGGCTTTTGAATGCGCGGTACACATGCTGTACCACCCGTCCTGTGTGGGTTAAGGGAGGGTAGTTATGCCTGATCAAGGGAGGGTAGTTAGGCCTGATCAAGGGAGGGTAGTTAGGCCTGATCAAGGGAGGGTAGTTAGGCCTGATCAAGGGAGGGTAGTTAGGCCTGATCAAGGGAGGGTAGTTAGGCCTGATCAAGGCAGGGTAGTTAGGCCTGATCAAGGCAGGGTAGTTAGGCCTGATCAAGGCAGGGTAGTTAGGCCTGATCAAGGCAGGGTAGTTAGGCCTGATCAAGGCAGGGTAGTTAGGCCTGATCAAGGGAGGGTAGTTAGGCCTGATCAAGGCAGGGTAGTTAGGCCTGATCAAGGCAGAGTAGTTAGGCCTGATCCAGGTATGATATATGTATATATATATATATATGTATATATATATATATATGTATATATATATATATATATATATATATATATATATATATATATATGAATAATTTTCTTGAATTTAGTTTTAGTGTGATTTCTTTAACAAAAAATTATACCATCAAAAAATATAAATTTTATGCATGAAGTCAATAAAGTAAGTGCATACCGTTTGCTTGTTCACTAATTCTTTTTATTAACATTAACAATATTTCTCTTAAATTGCAGGAAGTCCTCAAACCACTAGTGGAAATTGCAATCAATTTGTCCCAACTCCGTGAACGCACAGGTCGCCAGGAGCCCACAGTTATCACTTAAGTGTAGTGACAACTGGGGTGCCAGCAGTTCTTGGAATTATATCAAACAACGTACTTGATGAATGAATTTAAAATTAAGTCACATACTTCCATAAAATGAATTCATTATGTACTTTCAAAAAGAACATAAAATAGCATGGATGGTAAAGTGCAGGAAAAAAATACTTTTTTTTTTTTTTTTTTTTTTTCTTATTTTTTCATGGTATTTGGTGAAATCTTAGCTAAAAAAAAATTCTTTATTGCTACAATTTAAACCTTTTGTTATACATTAAACATTGTTAATGTTTCTTAACTTTAAAAATCTATTCATTCAACATATTTTTTACTGAACAAAGTATTTGCTAAAAAAAAAAAAAGTATTAATATTTTATCTGTTTATTCTAAATAAATAAAAAAATAAGTGATTTGTTTGTTTGAAGTCTTTTGTATCAGTTCTATGAAAACCGTCAACTTTAATAATATATCTGCTACAGACATTTTCCTAATAATATTGCTGTTTCATTACTGACTCTTAAATTTGGTACAATGATACATCAGATAAGTTGAATATAAATACTTTAATATTCTTAAACAATGGTACAGAAACACTTATTCACTGCATCTGAGGTCACTCCAGAGTTGCTTAGAATGCTGAACATTTTTCTCTTAGTTATAATGCCAGTAAATTACAAGTGATTTGGTACACAGGATGTATATTACAAAATTAGAGTAAATGTTTGGTTCTATGATTATGGTAATTCAGAGATTAAACTATGCTAATGAAACATTTTTTTTTTAATAGTGTACTTAGTATGTGTATGTGATAACTATAATTTTTAATATTCTTAAGATTTAGTCAAATCCTTTTCCTAGTTTTAAGACCAAATATATTTAACCCATTCACGCCGGACGACGTGCTGACACATTTCGTGTTTTTTTTGTTGTATTTTGAGATCTATTCTGAAGGTGACTGCAGTATTTTATATATTATTTCGCGGCTTGTGCGTCCAAGAGCCTCGAGGCGTTAGGCTTCTGTGTTCAAAAACCCCGGCATTACGACCATGCAAAGCCGGAATCGCCTGGCATGAATGGGTCGATAACAAAACATGAATGAGATATTTGGCAAGAACCAAATACTTGCTTAAGCAGTATATGCTAAACACCTTATTTCAGGGGCTTTTTAAAACTTTTAGTGCAAAATGCTAAAACAAAAACTTAACTAACATTTTCTATGGTAATCATGAATTTGTAGAAAATAAGAAGCTTCTGTGCATCATCTTATGTATATGTTCCAATTTGCAAGTTTAAATGCATCTTCTTTATAAATTAACATTTTTTAAAATTCTATTCAAGCAAAATTAAAATAAATATGTAACTTGAAGGCAAGATTTGAAAGGAGGACTAGTAATTAGCAAGTACATTCATACTCCTTTTTATTAAGATAGTACATACAAAAACAATAATTTATCATCACTCTAAAGCCACACAATATGCAAGTCTTTTCATTCTATAGCATGTCACATCTCTGGATATCAGTGGAATACAATGCAACATCTTGCCATTAACTTTTGAAAATTATTAGAAAGTAAATTCATTATTTCAGAATTCTAAAATGAAATTACCAATGTTTAATAATGCCTGTGAAAATGACCTTGTGCTCTGCATTTCTGAAGCAAAGAGGGTAGATTGCAAAGACCTTCCATGATTCCAGATTCCAAGTCTGGCATTTAACAGTGCCTACAAAATGCACAAAAAAATAAACACAGTCATCCCATTCAGATCAACCTGCCATTCAAATATAACTTTGACTCTGTATATACAGATCTCATGCACCCAGATAGACAAAGACCTAAATAGTTAATCTGAAAGCATCTAAATTAAACTTTCAAAATGACAAACTAAACACAAACTATTTCTGCCGTACTCCAGCATATGCTGATTTTCATCCTATTCTTGGATTTTTTTTGTTGTATTTTGAGATCTATTCTGAAGGTGACTGCAGTATTTTATATGTTTTTCATTAGCTTCAAAAGTGATCAGAGTTTTTGCATTAATATCAGATGTTAGCAGTTGATTCAACCATCAATTTGGAGTACATCTAATCTGCTTATGCCATGAATCTAATTGTGTCACATTATACTTTTTTCAATTTCTCTTTTATCTATCACAAATAGTTCAATAAACACGTCAACAGCTAAAAAAAGTAAAATTTGCAAAAGAAAAGACTAAGTCATTACTCACAAAAACTTATTCCACACTGTTTGTATTTCCAAATATTTGAAAACTCAACTTACAACATACATTTATAAATTATAGAAATGAAGTTACAATATATGTTCAAATCTTAAAAATTCCAATGTAAAATAATGAAAAAAAAAGAAGAAAACTTTGATAACAATTACTAAATGTTTACATACACTTTATACTAACAATAATGATCATTTTGAAGTTGATACTGACCTAGAAAATTTGCAATACCATGAAATAATATTTTCTTTGAGTGTGTGAGTAAAAAATACCTCAAAGACCATGTCTGCTGGTTAAAGTCTTTTTTTTCTTTCTTTTTTTTTTTCAAAGATAACTCAAGAACCAATTTTGCTGGCAGAAGTGTGAGCTCCATTAAATAATACAATAATCCTTTTTAAAAACATTATAAACCACTAATGTACACAAGTTTGTTCTTTCCTGATGGTGGTAAAGGAAGTTAATCTATTCAGTGGCAAGGAGACAACTGCTGATAAATGCAGTCAATGCTTAATAGGCAGCTTGATTGGTCTTCTTGTCTGCAAAGAAGTTCTTCAGTATTATGACCTGGCCAACGGCAATGACCAGAATGCCCAAAGTCTCCCCTACAGCCCAGAAGAGGACACGCTCATTGAGGTCCTCTGCTCTTTTCCGTGACTGGGCCTCCTGTAATCGGTGATGGGTCTGGTAATCTATTACGGAGTTTAGGTTCTCATGAACCTTTTGTGATGATGACTCCATCTGCAAAAGGCAAAGCATATGTAAAATAAAATCTAAAGTTTTAGAATAAACCAATGGTTCCTAAATATTGGGTCCACAGCATAACCTGCTCATTTCATTTTGAGATACTATGCTGTAAAACCCCCTCCCAGACGCACAAACGCAAGGCTGCCCTTACTGAACAAAAGTTCAGGAACCACTGAAATAAGCAAATATAAAATATGCATGCATACATATCCTACGATTCACAACATATTTTGCTATTATGTAGGAATAATCCATTATGGAAAAATAAGACTAATAACAAAAAAAAAAAATAATAATAATAATAAAATGTATAA
>BOPN01003728.1:95000-97500 GCA_017312705.2 Penaeus japonicus | reverse complement strand
TCCTGGTTGGTGCACCGGGTGATTGGGAGTGTAGTGCCAGTGCAGGCGAATAGCCCGAGGAGTTAGGCTAAAGCTTTTGAAATATCCCGGCATTTCGACCATCTGGAGCCAAAACCGCCCCATCAGTACTGGGTAAAGAGATAAGCTATATTCCTCATGCATTTAGGTCCTCTCCTTTAGGAGTCCAGGGGGATAGGTGGGTTATATAGTTAGAAAGCAATATATACAGGCCACAGTGATCCAGGTGGCAGAGCCCAGATTCTAAGGAGATTTAGGTGGGTTTATGGTGTGTTTTACTGTAGGGTAAGTTGTTTAGTTCTTTAGGGTTCACTGAAAGCTGGGGAGTATTCCCGTAGAGTTTTTTTAAGCTGGCGTTTCCATCTGTAGACTTTGATCACTGGCAGACACATCTACAGAGCTTCACTGGCAAACTTCAAACATTTCAGTAATGATTTTTACACATTTTGACTTCCTATATACTATATTTCAACCATTTTTCCCCATAATTACCCTTGTATACTTAAAGCCCTCCCCAATATTGGTTTCACAACTCCTGAAAGTCGTTTGCAATGGAAAACATCATCAGATTCACATAATACATACTAGAAATTTCTGCATAAAAATATAGTTTAGGAGAATCAATGCCTTTAACAAATTAAAAAATTAGAATGTTATGATTGTTATGGTAAACCTAATGTTGTGACATAATGCAGAATTCCTCTAATCTGGCAAGATAAGACCTAGGACTAGGCAATAAATCACCAGGAAGGTCTACAAACTCAATGTTGCCTCAATATAGATGGAGGTTACTTAATCTGAGACAAATATATCAGTGGCAGATACATGGGTGTGTTAGTATTTTCTACAATATTTGGTTTAATGCTGAATATAAATTTTCAGAACTGCTACTGAAGATATTAACTTTTAGGACAGATTTTTATATTTTTTACTAAAAAAATAATGAAATTGCAAAACCGCTTGCTTTTCATTTGCCTTGTCACTGCTACAAAAACCCAATTTATGGAATAAAACAAATTACACAATGTCACAGGACTGAATATCTGAATTTCAAATACGTGATTACCGGAGACCCGACTGGGATCCCTAAAGCTGTTTTCGTTCTCTACCCTCCAGCCCGTCTGACACAAGCACTCAGCCCTACCTGGTACTCCAACGTGCATTCCGTCCCCTTCTCAATTTCTTCATAAAAGCACTCCTTGGCGTTATCAGGTAGCTCGAAAGTCAACTCGACCGCAGCCGCCCTGGCCAGCACACTCGCTGCCACAGCCACCAGCAACCACACCTTCTCCATGTTGTCCGTCTCGCTAACACTTTCGTCACTTGGCCAGCATCAACTGGACATAATTAGGTTCAGATTGGACCAGTAATAACGCGAAAGACACACAGAATCGCGCCTGTTAGGACTTTGACAGTCGCCCCGCGTCTTCTGCTAAAATACGTGGCCGGAAACAAAATATAGGCCGCGTTCAACTCGTCAATTCGCTCAGAATCTGACAGACATCGGAGCTCTCGACCAATCAGCGATGCCTTGAGGGAAACAACTGCCAATCAGGGCGCAGAACCTGGGTTAGAGTCGGAACCTCCCGTACTTTGTGAACGAAACCAAAATAGTGCGTTGGTGCTGCCATCTGTTGGACCCGTAAGAATCTTGAGTTCGAATCCTCTACCCTACCTTCGGAAAATTATTTATTTAGATGTACTGAGCTAAAATATATCACAGTGGATAAAAAGTACATTATTCAAAAACAAACAAATTCTATCTCAATTATTTAAACATATACCACGGCATAGAGTACTTGTATCTAAATAATTTCCCACCATAATCAACGCTTCAAGACAAGGATTGAGACTCAAATTTGCCCTGAGAGTATAAACGATGACGTCGAAAACCTTGAAGGAAAATAAACGTAAACTTGATGAGTCGCCGCACTGCGCAAGAACACGTGTCATAATTTCAACCGTTGTATTCCACTATCGGACAACATATTGTTCACAAGTATTACCTTGTTATGCATATTACAGGCTCTTCTTAGTCCAAAGTTTGAGGGAGATAATTACATGTATTTTTCTAATTATTTAAGGTCCTCTCAAGTGTCGGAAAAGAAACAAGAAGGAAAGGAGAAAAAAAAATTATAACTCTCCATAGAACATTTTTTTTTCTGGGACTTAATCTATACACGGAGATAACAAATTGAGGATTATTATAACTTTTTACATATGGTAATGACACGTGTTTCCATCTATATCTGCAGTTCTAATCATCACTGGGAATACAATATCGATAGCTGGGATTTTAAGCAAAGGGAGAACGTCGGGATTCTGTTTTCATTTAACATTTGCCTTAAGAACATATCCTAGTAAGAAAATTTGTGTGTAATGCTACGGCAAGTTAGCTTCCAGGAATGATGATTCGTATTTATTTTTGTCTGTCTCATACACACACACACACACACACACACACACACACACACACACAAAC
>BOPN01003728.1:90000-92500 GCA_017312705.2 Penaeus japonicus | reverse complement strand
CCTGTCAGTGGGGCAAAGTCGGTAGTCCGTTGGAATGCTCACGATTGCGTGATAGATTTTGATTTTGTTAGTATGAGAAGACGGATATTTTTACTCCATTTACACCGGAGATTTCCATGCAGCGCCTGCTTGGAAGATTATGACTTCGAGTAGCTAGAGTTGTAAAGGCGAGTCCTAGTAATAAAAATGGTAAAATTGACGCTCTCCCCCACGTTTGCAGAGAATAAAACCTCTTTGCATTACCAGAAAGCTGTCGACATTTACCTAAGTCCTAATGATTAGTGCCTGCTGGCAGAGAAAGGCAGTTGGGTATCGAATGTGAGGCGCACTGTCATGGTCTCGGCGCCAGGAACGTGCTGTTTTGTCATACTCTTTGGGTAAAAGTCATGGCTACTGCACCTGCTATTTTTATATCTGCTTGGGACGTTATTGTTTTATGTAAATTGTTTCTATCATTATTCTATATTATCACATGACTCATCATTCACTGTTATATAAAATATCAGTTAAATGTGTTATCTCTCTGCCCGCGGTTACATGGCTGTTGTGGAGACAGAAGTCACGTTCGGATTAATGCAATCACACAACACCAATGCTTTTATCTGTAGTGCATTGTCCACTTGAGACGAAACAAATTACATTTTTTTCTTTGTTTTTTTTTCATAAAGAAAATAGGCTCAATGTTTACTTTCAGCAGTCGTGATTTTTTCTATATTCCATATGTCAGCTTTGTATACATCAAAATGACAGATGTTACTGTCATTATCAACAGCTTTATTGTAAGTTATTGAAAACTCAACAATGCACAGGGTAAAGAAGATATAAATTACGTGTCCATGTACCGAATAATCATTCGATTTCCTATTATCACTGACATATATGTGAAGGAAAGACAAATACGCAAGGGTGAGGAACCTATCAATATACTTCTCCAACCCAAGTATAGAGAGAATCCTCCACACGGGTTCTGTCATATAACCTACATCAACTCACCTGCCTTGTACAACTTCTCGGCAAGGTGGGGGCTGAGCGCAGGGTCGAAGGCTTCCTCATCTCTCACGCATGCGAGCAACGACATCAGGAAGTCCTCGAAGTCTCCCGAGACCTCGCTCTTGACTACATCCTCGAGCTTCTTGTTGTAATGGAGTTCGTAGGCATCCTTCAGGGACCTGAGAAGAGAGGATGTTACAACGTCACTCTTTAATGTATACTTAACATCTAGTTACAGAATTCCAAGGATAGTATTACGACACTGTATCATATATGTATCTCCTACACAATCGTGTGATGTACGTTTATCTAACAGTTATCCTAACGATACATACCGAGAAATTCCAGAAAAAGAACACATTAAGATAGTCTTACATCAAAATAGAAATAGTAAAATTAATATCAAAACCTGTGAAAAAAACAAAGTTACCGTAAACTTATTCTGAAGACGTACCTGATGGAGGCGTTGTCTCTCGTGCAGAGGATTTCCACCAAAGTCTTTTCGTTGGTTCCCTTCCCGCACATGGCGTGATGGAGCTCCTCCGCCAAGTACGTCGGTAAAGGAGTCATCAGGGCTACCACCACGTCCTCAAATTTCCCGTGGAGTTCCTTCTTGAGATCCTTTACAAGATCCTGCGAGAATAGGTTCAGCTTATTTATATTGTTTATCTATTGTTTATATTGTTCGCATTGTTTATATCGTTTATGATATTCCTATTGGGGAATCGCGTTAGATAGAGGATGGTCGCCCTTCAACACCCCGAGGCAATCTAGCGCTCCTTTCGCGCCCGTGTCAAGAGTACAAGAATTCTCCGGCCACCGTTTCCCTTCTTCAGGTGTTACTGATTCCTGCCGTCTGGAAACGATGCTGACCCGTTGTCAACCCCTCGTGTGGGTGACGTGAGCTTGGTCGGTTATCCGCAATGGTTAGAGGGACATGCGGAAGCGGATAATCATAAAAGAAATTGTTATTCAGTCTCATTCATATCTTTCTTCTACATTTGTCGCTTTGAACCTGGTTCGTATATATATTTGTATATTTATGTAAGTAGATATATATATATATATACATGTATGATGAAAATAAAAACAAAGAAAAAAGAGAAAAAAGAAAAGAAAAGAAGAAAAACAAGAAAAGAAAGAAAGAAAGATAATATATATATGATAAAAATAATCATAATGATGCGATGATGATGACAGTGCTGCTACTGCTAGTAATATCAACAACAAAAATACCTACTTACAAAAACATAATTCCAGTATCAACAGCAAAACCAGCGTTACTTTTTCCACAACCACCAAAAATACCAAAAACGACTGACCCTGTTATATGTTTTGTTGTATTCCGCCATAATCTCCTGCCTCTGGTTTGAGGTCCTGCTCGTGAGGATGTTGATAATAGCGGCCTCGTCAGTGCCCATCCCCTTCATGGCCTTCCGCAGGTTGGAGGCATCGCTGCTCGGGTCGAAGGGCGACACTGGGTGGACTGTTGGCGCCATCTGTTGGGGGA
>BOPN01003728.1:60000-62500 GCA_017312705.2 Penaeus japonicus | reverse complement strand
AGGCATGGGAGTTTTTTTATGTCTATATTACTAAGCTCAGTAAGATTAACTCCTAACATAGACATTAACTTAAGATATGCATTACTTTTAAAGGTGAGAATTGCTTTATATGATGTGATAAAAGACAAAAACATATATAGTAAGCTTCCTGGGTCTAGCTGTCAGTCCGTGCAGAAATCTATCGCTAAAGATCAGTGCGCTCGGAATGAAAGAAAAAAGAAGTTCTTTGGGCAGGTCGAAGTTGAAACAGAAATCGGCCGACGTTTTCTAAGGCTGCAGAGGCGGCTACGTCTGTGTGTTAGAACGGGTGTTGTGATCAGTCTGAACTACTTTCACGATGGCTCGGCTGAGGACCTTTCTGAAGAGCTTCATGTAGTATGCTGCCTTGGACTCGTCCCTCAGCGGCGCCACGGTGAAGACCCCGCCGCCGCTCTGACAAGGGCAAGATTATCTGTTATGATCTAAACTATTTTACGGCAGAGGAAATCCCTTGTGGCCAAACATTAGAATGATTCTTGGCATATTATTACCTACTTTATTCCCCCATCCAGAAGCTAAAGGAAGGAAAAATGTAAAACGAAAAAGTGAGGAAATATACATTTTACCTGGAAGCAACTATAAATGACATTCGATGTTGGCGCGACAAAAAAAGGCAAAAATATGATAAGAGTAAATGAATGAATAATCAAATTTTCACACTGCCTTGTTGGCGCGACCAAACACTGATTAAACAAACAAATAATCCCATTACCTGGAAGGATAGCTGTGCCACGTTTGAGTCTGGCTTCCGGACGCCCCACGAGTCCTGTGAATGCTGGCGCTCGTTCCTTAGGTTGTAGACGCGCCATCTATCCACTCCTGGAATCAGTGGGAAATGGAGAAATGCATATATACATATACATATATAAAAACCTCCGGCTATGCTAACGTCTATATATGAACATATATATATATATATATATATATATATATATATATATATATATATATATATATATATCTAACAAATGGAAATAAATAAATTGTTACAGGGGCAAACGCGACACGAAATATTTCAGATTAGGCGTCGCAGGTTATTTTGTTGCTTACGCAGGAGTGTTCTAAGGACGGCATTGCGAATCTCCCTCACCTATCGTGTTCCTGACCGCCTTGGGTCGTCTGGGGTTGAAGAGGAGCAGGTCAGGCGTGAGTGTGAAGAGGGACAGGCGGCGCCTGGCCATCTCTCGGGGGAGACTCTCGGTGAACTGCCGGATCAGAACGATAGTGGCGTTTCAGAAGTTTATACATCCTTGATTTCAAGTCATATTTACACGCAAATGCACACGTACGCACCTGCGCGCGCGCACATAGCACACTCAAGCCGTATACTAAGTCCCTAACATGACATGCACATGCCGCGATTGGTATTCTAGAAGCATGTGTTCATTTCAAAGGCGTGGCAAAGTCGTGGAAAGGTATTGGAACAATCGTGCTAACTCAAAGTCACACACGCACACACACACACACACACACACACACACACACATACACACACACACACACACACAGTCACACACACACACACACACACACATATATATATATATCTTATCACAACTGATACTGTAGAGATTACTTATAGGAGATCCATATTCCCTGACAGATTTCTCGATGAATGGATAAACTATGATCAATGGTTCTTTGATTTTATTACGTAGAATTATCGATAAGGAAAGAAAGGGAAATAGTGATACGATGTGTGTGTGTTTACATATAAATAAATAAATAAATATACATATATATATATTTTTTTCTTCCTTCTCTATCGATAATCTGACATAATAGAATAAAAATACCATTGATCATAGCTTATCCATTCATCGAGAAATCTGTCAGCGACTATAGATCTCCCACTATAGATCTCCCACGAGTCATCTCTACAGTATCAGTAATGATAAGATTTCCGAAAGGTTGAAGCGTCAGCGTTTTGTCGCCTCCACAGCTGTGCGTGAGGCGTGGGAGGGTCAATATATCAAGGTGATAGCGAGGGGCGTGGGAGAGTGCGTTGTGAATGGCTCGTGGGTGTGTTGTTATGGGTTGCGTGTGGGATTTTGAGGTGGGTTACACGTGGATTTTTTTAGGTGGGTCGTAAGTAGGTTTTTGAGGTGGGTTACCTGTGCGTGTTTTGAGGTGGTTTGAACGTCGTGGGATTTAAAGGTGGGTTGTAGGTGGAATTTTGAAGTGGGTTGTACATGGGTTTTGGGGTGGGTTGTGTGTGTTTTCTTTTAGGTGGGTTGTGCGTGGGTGTTTGAGATGGGTTGTATGTGGGTATGGTGAGCGCGACGTGAGTCTGCTTATGCGCCGCCACCACTCCCGCTCTCCACAAGCAGGCAAAGGAATCTGACTTGTGTTGAAGACTCGTTGTCTCCTCGCATCCCCGCGTCACCCCGCGCCACTTTATGAACAATCACTATCTATGAGCAATGTCTGGAACAAATATTCATCGCTCGAGCTTTGCATT
>BOPN01003728.1:50000-52500 GCA_017312705.2 Penaeus japonicus | reverse complement strand
CCCTCCCTTCCTCCCTCCCTCTCCCTTCCTCCCTCCCTCCCTTCCTCCCTCCCTCCCTTCCTCCCTCCCTCTCTCTTTTCCTCTCTCCCTTCCTCCCTCCCTCCCTCTCCCTCCCTCCCTCCCTCTCCCTCCCTCCCTCTCCCTCCCTCCCTCCCTCTCTCTCTCTCTCTCTCTCTCTCTCTCTCTCTCTCTCTCTCTCTCTCTCTCTCTCTCTCTCTCTCTCTCTCTCTCTCTCTCTCTCTCTCTCTCTCTCTCTCTCTCTCTCTCTCTCTATCCCTCCGCCCCCTTTCTCTCTCCCTCTCCTTCTTCCCCTCTCCCCTCTCCTTTCTCTCTCCATCTCCCTATCTCCCTCCTTTCCTCTCTCCCTCTCTCTATCCCTCCATTTCTCCCTCCCTTCATCCCTCCCTCTCTCTTTCCCTCTCTCACTTCCTCCCTTCCTTTCTTCGACCCCCCTTTCTCTCTCCCTCTCTCCTCTCTCTCCATCATCCCTCTCTCTCCCTCTCCCCTCTCTCTCCCTCTCCCCTCTACCTTCTGTCTCTCTATCCCTCTCTCTACCTCTCCTTATCTCATTCCTTTCCTCTTTTCCTCTCGTTATTTCCCTCCTTTCCTCTCTCCCTCCCTCCTATCCCATCCCTCCTATCCCATCCCTCCCTCCCATCCCTCCCTCCCTCCCATCCCTCCTCCCCTTTCCTTCTCGCTATAGCACAAACCCTCTCTCTTATGCCCTTATCCACCTGGGTATCCCTGAACACAGAGAACAAAAGCGAGCAAGAATTCCCCCGCCTTACGCTGCCTCCAGGTCTCATGAGTTCGTTGGTGAAGTCGAGGTCGTAGTGTCCCAGGAGACCCCTCGTGTCAGCATGAAGCCATCCGCTCACCCCGACGACGCACGCATGGTAGAACTCCCAGCATGAGAGCATGACGAGATCGCGCCCGATGCTGTCCCGGGCGCTGACGGAGAGAAGCTGAGGGTCTCTTCTCACGCTCAGGACGTCGCTGGCGTACGGGAGCGCAACGCGGCTGTTGTTCACTTCCACCTTTGGGGGCAGAGAGGAAGTGTTAGCATTGTTCTTATTAGTAGTGGTGTTGTTACTATAATTTTGGCCATGATTATTGATATTAATATTATTGTTTTTATGATTACCATTGTTATTATTATTATTGCTATTATGATTATCGTTGTTAATATTATTATTGTTATCATTATCATTACCATAATTATGATTATCACCATTGTCATCATTATTATTATAATTATGATCATCATTATTATCTTTAGTATTACTATTAATGAAATAATAATTATTATTGTTATTATCATTATTATCATTACTATCATTATCATTATAATTAGCACTGTTATTGTTCTTTTTAATATCATTACTATCATTATTATCATTACCATTATTGTCAATACGGTTATCATTATAATCATTATCATTATTATCCCCCCTCCCATCATAATCATAATCATTATCATGAGCATTAGCAATGAAAAGTGTCCACCGTCTCTCCCCAGCCCCGAGTTGGATTTCTCGAACAAACCCAAAACCTCTTTGGCCTCACCTGCAAGTCTGGCAGCACTCTTTGGCCTCACCTGCAAGTCTGGCAACACTCTTTGGCCTCACCTGCAAGTCTGGCAGCACTCTTTGGCCTCACCTGCAAGTCTGGCAGCACTCTTTGGCCTCACCTGCAAGTCTGGCAACACTCTTTGGCCTCACCTGCAAGTCTGGCAGCACTCTTTGGCCTCACCTGCAAGTCTGGCAGCACTCTTTGGCCTCACCTGCAAGTCTGGCAACACTCTTTGGCCTCACCTGCAGGTCTGGCAACACTCTTTGGCCTCACCTGCAAGTCTGGCAACACTCTTTGGCCTCACCTGCAAGTCTGGCAACACTCTTTGGCCTCACCTGCAAGTCTGGCAACACTCTTTGGCCTCACCTGCAAGTCTGGCAACACTCTGAGGGCCGTGTCTCCCAAAAAGAGCGTGTACTCGCGTCTATTTTGCGTCGCGTTGAGGCTGGAGACGAGCGTGAAGAGTCCATCGCGGGCGTCTGTAGCCAGCACGTGGGCGCAGGAGGGCGTGAGGGTGTAGGTGAGGCCATCCAGCGTTATGAAATGATTCTCTCCGACGATAGCTCCGTAACCTGGCGGACGAAAATACTTTCTTTACGTATGATTTTTTTTTTTTTTTTTTTTTTTTTTTTAGATTTGACATATTTTCTTAGGCTCATCATGGCTATCTGAGCATGAATTTCTCTTCTTGACTTTGCGTTGAAACATTTTCAATTCTATCAACATAGCCGCAGTACGAACGAAATAACTTAAATTTCGATCATACAGAGGCTGTGCCTTATTCCTATTCGTAAGAACATGCTCTAGTGTGATTCCCTTTCAATTGTACACAAGATTCCAATGAGCACATATCGGACCCGTGAACGGCGGCGCGACCCGATGGAAGAGCTCGGCGGGATGAGTGACGAGGTGCCACCAGCGCTGCACG
>BOPN01003728.1:42500-45000 GCA_017312705.2 Penaeus japonicus | reverse complement strand
TGTTCCGCAAGGTAAGTGCGGTTAAACAGCCCGACGGAGGCACCGAAGCCTTTACAGCCACCGCTGCCGATGAGGTGGTATTCCAGCGTTATTTTTTCCCGCGCTGACGGTGTCGTTAGCTACAAAAAAAGGATGAAGTATGAGTTAAGTGAACGAAAAAGAACAATTCATATCAAATGTATAAGATTAGCACCCCTGTTTAATGTTTTTTTCTATATTCAGTCTTTACTTAAAATGTATGTTTTCAAAATCTACCGTTAGTAGTAACCATTTATATTGAATCACTCTTTCTAAAGGATTCAAATAGGACCTTTGATAAGAAGTGAGTGTCTTATTCAATTCATATTCTTGTCATGTATTTTCACACCTTAATCAGTTTTCCTAAAAATAACACGAATTTTTACCATTTTCCTTTCCATAAATTCTCAGACTCTTTATAGTCCCGACATAAAATAACAACCGCCAAAGTATTACGAAACTTTACCATATCCCTTCTCATAAATGTTCAAGGACTCTCTTTAGTCCAAACATGCAAGGGCAACCGCCAAAGTCCGCTCACCGTGCAGTCGGCGGTGGCGTGTCGGTAGCGGTGTCCGGTGTCCAGTCCACAGGCGAGCGTGAAGCGAGAATCGAGCTGCGCCTCGTGGTGCTGGTAGGGATCCGGCCTCCACGACGGCACCAGCATCACCACGCTCACCTGGGCGCTGTCGGGCGAAGGCAGGAAGGACGCCACCACGTCTATGATCCTCGGGGAAGCGCTCATCATTTTCTGGACATAGGATTGCTTGTTAGTGCAATGGACCTCATGATATCATACTGTCAATAAAGATTAAGTGGGACAATTTTTTTTTTTATAATTACTTATGCATTTCGTGTATTAGGACAAGAAATCCACACACCGTGAGGTTAGCAATAAGGATGTGGTTGCCACTGTCTTGCAATATCTCGAGGTCGAGTCGAAGCGCGTCCTCCATGGCGCTGAACATGTCCAAGAGCAGAGCCGCCCGAGCTGACACTGGGTCGGCCACAATGTTTCCTCCAACTCTTAGAATCTGTAATGAGACATGGTATCACGAGAACCTCTCGAGTAGCCTTCACACTGTTTCCAGTACCACAAAAGAGAAGATTTTTTCCCCATTTCTGGACGACTGATTCAGACTCACTTTTTCCGGATTCCTCACCTTGTCGAAAGAATTGTGGTGAAGGCGCGAGCGGACCGCCCACTCTGAGGCCCTGGAGGAGGCATAGTGCGCCACAGTCGAGTTCCAGGTCACCATGCTCTCGGGTTCCCCGGTGCGGTCCAGCCAGAGCCGAGTTTCCAGACTCGAGCTCGAGACCAGACGGCCCCCTGGAAGCGTCGTTGTGTCGGACTCCTCGGCCATGTTCTGTCGCGACACCGTCAGGAGCTGCACTGTCCTGTTGGTCGTGTCCAGTTGCAAATCTGTTGCATAAGAACATAGGGTTTGCTGTTGACGGTGTTTGCTTCTGTGTCGCATGTGCTTCTGCAATGGTTTTATATGGGTCGTGGAAGGAGAGAGAGGGAGAGAGAAATAGAGAGGAGAGGGGAGAGAGAGGGAGAGGAGAGAGAGAGTTAGAGAGGGAGGGAGAGGGAGAGTGGAGAGAGAGGGAGAGGAGAGAGAGTTAGAGAGAGGGGGGGGGAGAGGGGAGAGAGAATTAGAGAGGGAGAGCTGGTTGTTCTATCCTCAAGAGAAGAGACTATTGAATTTTTATTACTTCATCGGATATTTCCGGGTTCCTTTGTCTGCTACGCCATCAGTCACCCCACGGCTAATGCTGTTAATCAGAAAATATTATAATATTTTGAGGGATTGCGCGTAAACACTTTTTAACTAAGGAGATACTAGACTTCCAATATTACTGTAGATAAAGCAGTTCATACAACAAAGAAGCAGAGACAATCACAGGTCTGAGTTTGATTAATGACATCAGAGTAAATAAATGAGAAATTGGATATCGAATAAGTCCACCTGATGAGAGAGAGAGAAGTAATACATAAAATTCGACAAAAGAAAGACACTAACCTAATGTGCTGGGAGTGATCCGAAGAGTGGCGTGCAGAAGCCCTCGATTTTCAAACGTTTCACACGTGACACGCTGGCACTCCACGCGTCGGATCCCGCCTGCAACTATTACCTCCTCATGCTAGAAAGCAAGAGAACAGAAAGATTCTCTCTCAATACTATACTACTATCAAACTAACCCTTAAGATTAAAATAATTATATAAATTAGGAAAAAAATAGTCCGTCGAACTTAACTAGTATTACCATTTTCATACACAATCGTTCTCATTCTAGAACTGTTGCGTTACCGTCTCCTCTGCGGTGAAAGTCACGGAGTTCTGTACTAATGGATCTTCTGGAGTCTGCCAGAAGAGGGAGTTGAGGGCATGGGCGGCCACGGAATATGTCCGAGTGGAAGGCGTGCTTCGGGCGTGGGCGTGGGCTTGTAAACGAACGCACTCTTCGCTGGTAGAACACA
>BOPN01003728.1:27500-32500 GCA_017312705.2 Penaeus japonicus | reverse complement strand
CCACTCCTCTAACAGCGCCAAGGCACAGCACACTAAGAAAGGATCATCATCACGGCCAAGTACTGACCGTCATGGTGTAGACGTGGTTGGTGGCGACGGAGCCAGAGTGGGACAGGGAGAGCCGACCCTCCGCCCTAGGTACCTGGATTGTCACTTCCCCGTCGGTGTTGAGGATTTCCCGGTAATCCTTGTACGCCATGATGGTGTGGCTCATCTGGCGGAGTTAAGGAAACGGTCACTGTGTAGGGTCGTGTGCGCCCGCGTAGAGTTATGTATACGTTTTATACTCGATGTACAAGGCGAAAACACGTCGCATTGTCATGGCAATGCTCGTGTTTAGAGTTAAGTGTCTGAGGAATGCTGTCCTATAAACAACTTGAATATCCGAATCTATGTGTGAGTTTCTACGTGCATTTGACAATATGTTCTTTTTTAATCATGTAACATCATAAGCCATTTATCGAACGATTAGGACACAGCCGAGCCTTCTACCTTCAGTTTACTTGGATTATCACTGACGCTGAAGGTGCCGACCACCGTCGCTTTCAGTTGCTGCCAGACGATGGGTGCCTCGAAGGGGACCCGCAGTTCAGCCGACCCCATGACCTGATGTTCACCCTGCACGACCTTGTAGGACCCGAGGGCGTCGAAGTTAATGGTCATGTCCCCCCACGTCACTTCTGTCACCGCGCTGGCTCGCGTTCCGTCCCACAGCCATGTTGCCTTGCCTGTGATAGGGTCCCAGTAGTCAGCCCCGGAGTGAGACGTCAGCTGTGGGAATGAAGGGATAAACAGTGTCAAACCTGGCGGGCCTCACCATAGAGTTGTTGTCACACACCTATGTAAACAAAATATAAAGAATCAAACATAAACTCTCAAACAATACAGCAATCCTGCCTCCGCCTCTCATACCGTAACACCGACGTCCGTTCTCCCGTCGCTCTCCTGCTTCTTCACGTGGAGGCGGAAGTGGACGTCATCGGTCACGGGAGAGTCTATGTTGAGGGCGACCATTCCATCCGCCAGGCCGTGGTTCGTCAGGTGACCACGAACCACCAAGGACACCTGGTGATAGTTAACATGACGGAGATGATCAATGCAGACATGACATGAGTGGACGTCATGTGTGTAAAAAGACGTGAGTAAACAGGAAGCTGGAGAAAAAAAAAAAACGTGAGAACGAATGAAGGTTTTTATTAATAAAAGATGGATTTGTAATTAATAGTGTAGTATGTAAAATAAGTACAACGTGTGCAAAAACAGGGAAGTAGATAGCAAGCACTACAAGCAAAACGAAAGCAAGAAAAACAAGGTAATGACATAAACAAGGCGAATGAATAATGGCAAATAAATGTAGAAAAGATAAATGAACGAAAGATAAATAATAATTATTAATATAATTATCCTTCCTTATCATTATCATTTCTCGACGGAGGAATTATACTCACATTATGGAAAGTTCCTGATGGGAGGCGCAGGTCAAAGGTCGTCCCGAGAGCCAGGTCATTGTTCCCAAGGGAGAAGTTGAGTTGCGACCCAGCCTCCAACCTGCAAAACCGAAGACCCGATAAACGACACGCAGAAACTCAAAATAAAGTCTAATCATATGTTAAATCAAATCAAAGTCTAAACCAAATTAGAGTCTAATAATATGTTAAATCAAATCAAAGTCTAAACCAAATTAGAGTCTAATGATATGTTAAATCAAATCAAGGCCTAACAACGTACTAAATAATATGTTATTCTAATCAAAGTCTAATAACTTGTTAAATCAAATGAGTCTCATGACATCGGGGAGATCGAGCGACACCGACAAACCTGGACTGGTCGGGCAACGTGAGCGTGAACAGAACGCGATGGTTGTCGCCGACCGCGTCCCCGAATTGCACCTGCAACTCCGTCTGCCACGTCCACGTCAGCACCGTCATCGCACCCCTGTGGGAGGAAGACTCGCTCAGTTCGAGGCTCTTTTGTCTTGGTGCTATGAGCGGGTGAGTCTCTCTGGAGTTTACTTGTGCTCTCGTGGCTGTTTTGTGCTACAAACACGTATACACACACACACACACACACACACACACACACACACACACACACACACACACACACACACACACACACACACACACACACACACACACACGCATACATATATATACATACATATACATAAATGAGTAATGCGTACTTGAGCACGAGCGTCCTGGTCTCGGCCGGGAAATGGACGGCGGAGGAGACGGTGAGCGTCTTCGTGTGGTCGCCGCGGACGTCCCAAGCCAGCTCGCCATCCACGCTCCCGCCGAGGCACCCGTCGTGGCCGAGGGCGACTTTACCTTCGGGAGGATAAGACGTTTTAGGACATTGGAAAAGACGCGAGGTTTCGTTGCCAAAAAAAGTTAAACACATGCAATTATCCTTTGGTAGAGTTGAAATTTTATTCATCAAATTTTCCTTATTTGAAGAACTCATTTTCATGAGAATTGCCCTTTTTGTCATTTCAAATCAAAGTACCTTTTTAAAAGAAAATGAAATGAAAGGATTTAAAACAAATGACTCAGTATATTCGAACTTTGTCCCCTTATCTAATCATCTCACCCTCATTACTTGAACTTATTATCTTTATCTAAACAATTATAATTCATCCTCCTCTTACTTTTAATCTCCCTATTCAGAGGAATAACAAACACCATGAAATTGATGTCCGTCTTCGGTCCAACACTATTGAGAGAAATCTCGCTCTCGTACACGTTCTTGGTCCACGTCTTGAGGTAGAGGTCGACCTCGTCTGACGACAGGCCGTCGAGGGTCAACTCAAGGCCGAAGAGTGTGACGTCACCGATCTCCACGCCGCAGTGCAGGCTTAGGAGGCTGGGGGACCACTCGAAGGACTCCCGGGCGCTGGGAGAGATAACGCCGGAGGTTAGTGAGAGAGAGGGTGGGAGAGGAGAGAGAGAGAGACACAGACGACAATAATGATAATGTGAGCAATCAATAATGATCAGAAAAATAAAAATAATGATCATTACACTTATTAACAATAAAATACTGGTAATAATGATATCAACAACTGATAATAATCAGGCTTTCGAGTCAGAGACAAATATGACGTAAATATCCTTTTGGAGAAAAATAAATCACCGTTTCCGGTTTCTATAAGAACGTAATTATATTTTCTTTTTAATCATTAAACTAATAAATATATAAGATATAAAACATAATATTTTAAAATCTCATTTTCAAATTTTCAAATCTAAAGAGAAAGTTTTATATATATATATATATATATATATATATGTGTGAGAGAGAGAGAGAGAGAGAGAGAGAGAGAGAGAGAGAGAGAGAGAGGAGAAATGAGAGAGTGGGTGGGAGGGGGGAAGGGAGGGGGAGGGAGGGAGGATGATGAGAGAGAGAGAGATAGAGAAAGAGAGAGAGAGAGAGAGAGAGTGAGAGAGACAGAGAGAGAGAGAGAGAGAGAGAGAGAGAGAGAGAGAGAGAGAGAGAGAGAGAGAGAGAGAGAGAGAGAGAGAGAGAGAGAGAGAGAGAGAGAGAGAGAGAGAGAGAGAGAGAGAGAGGGGGGGTGGGGGGGAGGGAGAGACAGAGACAGAGACAGAGACAGAAAGTGAGAAGGAGAGAGGGGAAAGAGAGAGGGAGAGGAAGGGAAGAAGAAATAGGAAGGAAGGAAGGAAGGAAGGAAGCAACCGAAGAGATAATCCAACAGGATAATATCCTTTCCCAGCGCATGACTCACTAGTATGCCTTCGTAGACGCACGAGAGCAAAGGCAGACCACAAGTATTCCATCAACCAGCCTCATTCCGGGATTACATCTAAAGATTTCAAAATCTGTCTAAAGAAGAGTGTGAGAAGAAGTACAAGATGAAGAAGAAGACGACGATGAAGACGATAAAGAAGGCGTTGAAGAAGAAAAGGAAGATGAAATAGACGAGGAAGAAAAAGAAGAAGTATGAAGAAGAAGAACATAAAATCGAGGATGATAAACAACTTGAAAAGGAGAAAAACAGAAGCGAAAGCGATGAAGAAAAGAAGAAGAAAAAGAAAAAGAAGAAAAAGAAGAAGAAGAAGCAGAGGAAGGAGAAAAAAGAAGAGGAAGAAGAAGAAGTTGAAGAAAAGGAGGATGAGGAAGAAGTAGGAGAAGGGTATGAAGAGGAAGAAGGAAAAGTAGAAGACGAAGAAGAGAAAGAGGAAGAAGAATATAAATAAAAAGAAAAATAAGAAAAGGAATAAGCAAAGAAAAGAAAAGGAAGAAGAAGTAAAAGAAGAGGAGGTAGAGAAAGAAAAAAAGAGGAAGATGAGGAACATGATGGAGAAAAAGAAGAAGAGAAGAAGAAGAAGAGGAGGAGGAAGAGGAAGAAAAAGAAGAAGAAGAAACAGGAGAAAAAGTAGAAGAGAAGAAGAAGAAGTAGAAGAAGCAGGATAAAAAGAGGGAAAGAAAAAGAAAGAGAGGAATAATAATAATAAAAAGCAGAGTAAGAAGAAAAAGAAAAGGAGGAATAATAATGATAAGAGGAAGAAAAAAAGTAAGAAGAAAAAGAAAAAGAGGAATAATGATAATAATCATCAAACGAAAACAAAATATCAGAGACAAGAGTAGCACGATCACGAGAAATAAACAGCTGATCCGTCGACACTCACGCAATCTTCCAAGTGTCGACTCCATCGCGAACCAGGATGTCGTAGGAAAAGTCGAAGACCAGCCGATCGCCGTCCTTGCCCTTGAAGTACCTCGAGGAAGAGCTGTAGACCCTCCCCGAAGGCATGACGGTCGTGCTCTGGCCCACCACGTCGCCCTCGTACCGCTGCTGGAGGGTGTCCACGTAGCTGAAGTGCCAGGCCGGGAGGCTCAGCTGAGGGCGTGGAGGGGAAGAGGGGAAAAGCTGTATGTTGTTGTTGTTGGGACAATGATTGTGATTATATATCATATGTAATCTTCACTGCTTCAGTCCGAATGACTCGTGAAGTCTCGAGCTTCTAAACCAAACTCCA
>BOPN01003728.1:15000-20000 GCA_017312705.2 Penaeus japonicus | reverse complement strand
AACTATTCGTTCGCTTTTCCCATATCTCCAGGGTGGGCAACAATCGCCAACTTGCCACCTACCTTCGCGAGAAGTGCCTTGACGTCATTCACATCATAACTCCTCTTGTCCCGCTGGTGCGTCTCGACGAAGTCCTTGGACGCGCTCGTGAACACTTCCCTCAGCTTGTGCAGGAGAGACGCAGCCCAGTCACTCACCGTCCCGCCGGCCGTTCCCTCGTGGCCGAACAGAGTCTGGATGAGGTCCTCGACATTTTCTAGTCGGCCACCAAACTGTAAAAAGATAAATCAGTTCATTATGTGTAAATATATTTGTATATTTGTCATTTGACCATGACAGTAAGTAGCTTGACACCGTTATGAATTTGATCATGTCAAAACCGAAAAATGGTTAGAATGTCATGTTTAGTAATATAGAAAATTGTTCCAGTGATTTTTTGGGGATTAATATTGTACTATTAATTAAATATTTAATTCCGCTCCGGCAGTTGTCAGTTCAAAATCATTAACATTCAATGATAAAGAAGATAATCATTGACCAAAAGAGGGTCGAGAAATCCTTGTAGAGATCGTAAAGTTAAAAAAAATGTTGCATTTGTTCCTTTGGTATCGGATGAAAATCTAAACCTAACCTGAACGCTCCCGCCAAAATACTGCAGCCAATCTGAAGTTAGATTGAAGTCGACGCTCCTTGGCAGGAAGGAACTCTGGAACACGACGTCGGTTTCCAGCACCGTGTTCAGAATGCCCGTCGCCGCCGTCAGGTTGGTAACCAAGTGCTGGGAGAACTGACGCACGTCTTTGCTGGCGTCATCGTCACTGGGCAGGAAACTGCTCACGTAGGACTTGACTGCCAGGAAGGGGTAATTATTCTCGAATTATTACAAACGTTTATCTGAGCATTCACATTGCAATATTCGTGCAATAAATTTCATGCTAATACGCAGTACAGGTTGAAAATCCCAAAGTCGGCATAGTCAGGCCTATTGTTAGGTCCGAGCCAGAATAATTGTGGTACCAAACACCCTTTAAGATGTATGGAAAATACAAGAACATGATAAATACAAGAACATGATAAATATAAGAACATGATAAACTTAAATGCAATTGCACGATAGGGAAAAATAAACAACGAAAATAAGAGTAGCCGAAAGACAGACCTCTGAAACAGGGAAATCAACCTGTGATTGTTTTTTTTAACTATATAGTAATAATTTCATGTAACAGTTGGTATTGTGATGTTGATTTCATCCCTGTATTTCTTTATGCCTCTATTTCGAAGAACAGTCATTCATAAATCAACTGATATCAGTCAATCCACATTTTTTTTTCCATTTTCATACCCTGTGTATCCGAATCCCTCTTAGTGATCAGGATGGCTGCGTCTTCGGCCTCGTTAGAATTGCAGGAGAGCAGGGACCGGAAGGCGGCAATCCGTAGCTCCGCCCCAACCGTTTCATTAAGGACCTCCCACTTAAGCCAGTTTTCTGTCTGCGGGCGCGCGAAGTAGTTGTTGCAGGGTCCGCATTAGCAATGGCAGTGGGGAGACGTGAGAGGACAGTTAGTGATAATCGGATCATGCAATGATAACACAATACTCTCTTTCTTTCTCTTTTATAACTATCCATACTTCTGCCTGATTATCCTGATAAATGGATAAATGTTTTTATCAATCAGTCTCTACCTTTAACCATTTATCCATCAAGCTGTCTCACTCGTTATGCCCCTATCCATTAAACTGCCTCTAAGGAGTCCTTCTACCGACCTGCATGGGGCAAGGTCCCCGCCCGAGCGCTGTGACGGCGGCCACACGAACCGTGGTGTTGATGCTGGCATCCCCACCACATGTCCGCAACAGCTCACTCACCCCACGCCCGTACACGCCCACGTTGCCCAGCCCTCGCATGGCCAAGACTGTCTGCAAAGTAAGGTAAAGCAGATATGTTATTGAATAACGATGAATAGAAAAGGGGCGATTTGATGGAGAATATTAACATTATTGGCAGGAAAAAACACCGCGAACATTACTTGGTGGACTTCATTTGTTTCCGCGGGGTCGCAGGCGGTGAGACGACTCGCCAGCTGGTCTATGATTGCTACTACTGCTTGGGCGATCCCGCATCTGTTACTACCTGTTGTTGGAAGTTTAGTCGTGTAGTCATATTTAAGTCTCTGTGTGTACTTATAAACATCTTCAATTTGCTAGTTTTCGATATGACTAAACAATGCATATGTCATGACTACCTTGCTGACATCTGGAGTTGTTCAGGACACACCGCCGCCCACGGACGCCCACACAAGCCTCCTCTGCTGCCCGCCTCGCCATACCTGACACGCCAAGCACCGCCTCCTGCCAGTTGGGGCCCTCGAGCAGCTCCTAAAAGACACGAAGGTCCGGTTCGCTCAGATACTCTCTAACAACACTGCCTCCCACATCCCTTCGCGGACGAAGTGCTGTTTCTTCTCGCATTTCTTCAACGCTGGGGTTAGTGAGAACAGTATTTGTTTTGTTTAACATTTACACCCTAGGGGCGTTGTGGACATCGGGTCACACGAAGCGAGGTCAAAGTTCATGGCAGAGGACATTTTTTTAAGTGCAACGAAGGAGAGGAGCCGGATGAGGCGAATGCACACCGATACAGACGTAGACTGAAGGTAGAGTCTATAGCTTGTCTAGAGAGTATTTCGTTGTACACTGTGAACTACGCAGCTTTTCGAGTGAAAATACGGTATGGTGATGTGTGTATATAACTGTAAAAAGGATGTGTACCAATGCCAAAGCCTTGAGATTCGTAGATACTTCATAACTTACTTTTAACCTAATCATACCAACTTTGATACGACAGCCGAATCATGACAGATTGCTTAATGTTGAGTGCACTGACTGCAAGTGGATCCTATTTACGTCTGATGAATTTATCATTCTATTTGACAACCCGGGCATACCATACAGGTGTGGAGGGCGTCCTCGGTGGGGCCTCGCACGTGCCCCAGAGAGGATATCCAGCTGGACTTGTAAACAACCGCTCGTGACGTCATCAGTTGACACTTGGCTGCAGCAGCGGCGGGGGAAGTGGAGTCACGAAGCGCGTCCTCAAACAGCTGTCTGTGGTGGAAGGGAAAGCCTAGTGTAACAGTGACAAGGAGAAAAGACACTACCACTAGGCCAGTGCTCATTTCCAAAAGGCAATTGCAAAGCCACTATTATATGCAAGAACTGGGGACCCGGATCGAAATGCACGGGTTCAGCTCACCAGTTCAAAATCGTGCAGTGTTTTCTTACTTATCATGTCGACCTAAATCAGGGATCAACAACCACATCCTTTTATGGCCATAAATCTGATGCATTAGACCAGCAGTCGCGCGCATGGTAGGTTGATAAACATGATTTATCGTTTTCCTCAAATCAAAGTTAAATAGAGACAAACACATATTACAATGTACCAAGAGCAAACCACGTGGTATGCTCTGCTATGAACACATCTTTCAACTGAGAATCCTCAAGCGTATAAGCATCTTTGGTGAAAAGCGAACTCACCGAACTCTGGGATGTCGACTGCATATATCGCCAGACGTGACCTCTTTAAAGACCTGTATAAGCTCGTCTTTACTCAGATCCTTCAGATTGGACACTAGAGTAGAGTAAAACAAGGTCGCTTTGGGCGTGACCCGATGCTCTGTCTCGTCGCACATGTCCTCTATAAGTTGCCGGGCGAGGTCGTAGGGCTGCGTGTCGCGTGCACGTTGCAAGACAGCGTTGTCAAGACTGAGTTCGACGAGACCTGAGTTGGGGAGAGAAATTCCGCTTTGTTGTCAAATTAATGATAATGCAATATATCATATTACGATAATCAGCCTTTAAGCCCCTCTTATCCCCCTAGTCTCCCTCCCCTTCCCTACCCTTCTCCCTACCCTCCCCTCTCCTCCCCTCCCCCTCCCCCCTCCCACCCTTCTGCTACTTACCAGCAGCATCACGAGCATCTAAGCTGCTTCGTCGAGACTCGATGAAAGTCAGGTTCAGCTTGGACGCAAAATCTGCCGCATTGTTGATCGCCAAGCCCTGGTAGCATGACACATCGCGGAGTGTTCCGTCGGCGGTCCCGGGCGCAGGGACGCTCCCGAGGTAAGTGTGTCGACATCCCCAGTCCTGAGGAAGAGACGGAGGTGTCAGCGCCACCGAGGACCCGCGTGGGGACTGTTCATGGCTGGGAGCATTTGGGGATTTTCCTTGTTTTTTATTTGTCTCGGTAAGAGTAAATAACGGAATTTCTGTATGCTCTTTTCTTGCAATCACTCGACGTGGAAGTCAGGTTTCCCTTCCATGAATGCAGCTGATTGGTTAATACACATATTCACTCATTTCATTATTTTTCCAAACGATTGTAATGAGACGTTTTTTAAAACCTAAGAGAAATAGAACTTGCATATTAATTCACTTCAACATGAAAATAGTGATACCCACTAAATTTTTCCCCTTTTTTTGAAAATAAGCCTACTCGGTTATCATGACCTTGAGCCAGTTAGCCGATGAGGACAAATTTACGAGCATCCTGTGTGTAACGCGTACCCTCTGGGTGGCCAATATTTTCATCAACAGCTCGTAAGTCGTGTAACAGGGTTCGGGCCAGAGCACGCCTCTTACGTGTGACACACACGACTAGAAACCAACAATTAAGAATTAGGAACAAATAATTAATATTTACTGTCTAATCTCCTTGTTTATGAATCTTACTGCTTTGTCTGTGAGCCTCGGCAGAATGAAAATGTCTCTCCTGACGGGTGTCCTAGCGCTGGGCAGACAGGAGCTCAGGTCCCTCTCTCGCAGGACGGTGTAGTGGGTCGGGGCGAGGTGCTCCAGCTGGTACCGAGTCTCGCACCTTCCCAAGTGATCTGACTGAAGGGCGGGAAGGATTGGTTAGGAATGAATAGTTTTGTGCTTGGGTTGATCTGTGTTATTTATGCCTTTCTCTTTCTCTCTCTGTCTCTGTCTTTGTCTCTCTC
>BOPN01003728.1:0-5000 GCA_017312705.2 Penaeus japonicus | reverse complement strand
GAGACGAAGGAGAGGAGGGGAAGGGAGGGCGAAAGGAAGGGGAGACGAAGCAGAGGAGAGGAGGCGAAGGAGAGGAGGGGACGGGAGGGCGAGGGCAAAGTCCGGTCTGACGAGAAGCCGACGACGCTGGCTGACAGGCGACGCTCCAGGAGGCAGGCCAGACGCTCTCGACCCGAGTCTGGCGGGGCGTAAAAGGAGAGCGAGCGGGGAGGCGAGGAGGATGCGAGGCCTGGCGAATGGGGGGGGGGGAGAGGAGGATGCGAGGCCTGGAGAGAGAGAGAGAGAGAGAGAGGCAGAGAGAGAGAGAGAGAGAGAGAGAGAGAGAGAGAGAGAGAGAAATTGATAATGAACAGAGAATCCGAAGAGATGAGAAACGAAAGAAGGAGAGAGAGAGAAGGAATGATGAAAAGAGAATCCGCCGGAATAAGAGATGAAAGAAAGAGAGAGAGAGAGAGAGAGAGAAAATTGATAAAAAAAAGAGATAGAATAAGGCGGGACAAGAGGCAGAGGGAAGAAAGAAAAAATGAAAACGGAAAGAAAATCTGAAAAGATAAAAGGCGAAGGAGGGAGGAAGAGAAAATGGATAATCCAACACTTTTACTTCTCTACCCAACGCCACTGGTACAGCACCGATCTCCCACACCCGGCGGGCGACAAGGCGATTATCAACCTATTAATGACGACGCAAACAACCTTCGCTAGCCAGGAAGAAAAAAAAACAAATGCGCCTTCGTTGGGAAGTGTTAAGGGTGTGAAAGGAGAGGAGACGCGGCCCACCAGGGTAACTTTACACCCTTGTTAGCGCTCACTTAGGCTGACCCTGGGGGAGGCGGGGTCAACAGGTCACACGACCCCTCGCGGGATGAGGAGTAGGGGGGGGGGCGAATTGGAGATAAGGAGGAGGATGGGAAAGGAATAGGGGGAAAGAGGAGAGGAGAGAAGGCGCGAAGGGAGAAGAGAGAGGAGGAGATGGCAGGAGAGAGGAGATAAATAGAGGGAGAGAGAGAAGAATATAAGATTAAGAAAGGAAGGGATATGAAAAGGGAAAATGGTGAAGGGAGGAGGAAAGGAGAGAGGAACGGAGAGAGGGAAGAAGAAGACGGCAGAGGGGGAGAAGGTGAGATAAAAGTAGGGCAGATGTAGAAGGAGGAGGGAGCTGAAAAGAGGAGAAAGGGAGAAGGCAAGGAAGAGTGAGATAGGAAGAGGGAAAAGGAGGAGGGAGAAGGAGGCGTAGGTCTTAATGACGTCACATGTCAGCTAATGCATCGGAAACAACTAGAAACAAGTTTGAAAGGGAAAGAAGAAGACGAAAAAAGAAAATTGCTGTCTATGACCCATACTATAAACACCCTCACCGCACATGAGTGATACCATTAAGGAGTCTATTGTTACGATAAGATAGTTCTCGGTATGGGACTTCAGAAACGCCAGTGATTCGTTATCTGTGAAAACAATATGAAATCATTCTTACATCCTCAACTGTAGCTCTTATGCAGACACTTGAAAGTCTATGTACACAGAAAGCCTCACACATACAGAAACATGCACAGGAATAGAGATATACAGACACACAAACAAAGACATGCCGCCATGCACAGACAAACAAAAGAGCACATGTACAAATAAATGAAAGAACACACACACACACAAAACCATGTACACAAACACATGCAACACATACACATACCAAGTAATACCTAAATCAACACAACAACCCCTCCCTCTCCCCTCAAACAAGCACACCCCTCCCTCACACACACAACCCCCCACCCCTCTCCCAAACACAGCACCCCCTCCTCCCACACACATACCCCCCCTATCCCCATACACACAGCCACCCACCCCTCCCCCCCACACAGCCCCCTCCCCCTCCCCCACACAGCCCCCACCCCCCCACACACATCCCCCCCCATCCCCCCAAACACCCCCTCCCTCCCTCCTCCCCGCAAATACCCCCAGACGACGACTTACCATCACACTGCACGGGGTCGTTTTCACACAGGATCCTGGTCGTTGTCTCCTCGTCAACGCGGTTTGTCGCGGCCATGACTGGAGAGAGAGAGAGAAAAAAGAATGCCATGATTGATATGAAATAAACGAACCACGAAGTAAGAGGAAAACATGGAGAATAATCAGAGAATGATGATAAATTAGAAGGCGAAGTGCAGAAGAGAGAAATGGGTTTGTAGTTGAAAAATAATGATAATGTTTTGGATTTTAGTGATGGTAATCGTAAGTATAATGATAATGGGAGTAACAGTAACTATAACAACAATGATAATAATGATAACATTAATAATAACTAATATTACCATAACAGTGATGATGATGATAATAATAATGAGGATAATGATAATTACATTGATGATAATAATCATCGTCATTACCATTGCCATTATAATGGTAATGATAATCATGAAGAAAATGATAATGATAATGATAGTGATAATAATGATTATTACAATAATAACAATGAAAATGGTAACGATAATGATGGTTATGATAATAATGGAAAGGGTAATGATAAAGTAATCAGAATAATGATAGTGATGTTAACAATATTAATAACAAAATAATACTAATGATGATAATGGTGATAACTAATAGTAATAATATAGTGATGCTGCCGGTGATGACGATGGCGATGAAGATGAAAATTATGATGATAATGATGATGATGATAATAAAAAATGATATTTATACTATTGATAGTGATGATGATAGTGATGATAATAATGATGATGATGATAATAATAGCAGTAGTAATTATAATTATGCTAATAAAAATTATAATGACGATAACAATAACAGCTATGATGATAACACTTCTTATGAAAACAATAATAGTGATTACACCAACAACAGTTAACAGATAATGATGATCAGAAATCATCCTCCCGACAGCAGCCAGAGACCAAAAGGAGAGCGAAGGAAACGCTGGCGGCCGCGAGGAGGGAGACGCCGAGTGACGAGAAAACAGCAGGGTATCGTCGTGTGGTCTTGTGACGTCATGGGTGATGATTGTTGCGGTGTTACGGATTGTGAGACCACCGACCGACCGGTCCACGCGTCACCACCTTGAGCAGTCACCACCACACGGAGCCTCCATCATCACCATCCATCCACCCTTGACGTCAAAGGACCTTAGTTTTAATGGTCGACCTGATGCCACCTGTGCACGAAGTTTACAAGTCTAATCGAAACAGTAAGCCTTTTTTGATGTTAGGTTATGTTCACGGCATTTAATCCAAGCTTGTTCTGTTTACCTCAAGGATACTCTCCTACTGAGTGCCACACATCTAGTCAAAACAGAACATGTTACACTATTTGAGTGTTATTTAATTCTAGGTAGCGTTTTTTTCCTAGATTTGCCTGTCAACATCCCCAGCCTCTGACATCACTCTCACCACCTGGTCGCCACCGCGCCGCCCTCCACTTAACCTTGGTGTCACTACTTGTCTTTATCAACATCTAACTCGACCATCTATGGTGTAACCTGAGTGCCTCCGGGGAGTTGCGACGAGGGCTTGATAAGGAACCCGCAATTACTGTGTTTGTAACGTTAACCTCAAACTGTGCATGACTATCCCTTTTTGTCTACAGTCAGAAAATTTCACATGTATTTTTTGCTTTGTTCCAGGCATGATAGGAACCAGATTAGCGATTCGACATCAGATCGAATCAAGATTCTAAAGGAAACAGGACGAGGGGGTAGTAGGGAAGAATGAGATGAGAAAACCGAGGCTTATCCCAGCACGCAATGTCAAGCATTTAGCATCGACGTGACAGCTGACACGGTGAGGGCCCAAGGCATGTCCGCACCTCGCCACTTCCCCTCACCGTGACGCAGCTTCTTTGGCATCGCGTGACTGCAATTTCAGGAACAGCCCGGTCATCAAACACCATTTCTGACACACGATCCCCTCTCTCCTGGCAGCAGCCCCTTCTCGTCACTGCCCAGGCGCGGAGATAAGATCTGACCTGACACGAGATAAGACAAGCCACTCCTTAGCAAGATTACTCTATCATCTCACCTGTGACCTGCTGAACGAAGAGGAGAAGGGCGACCACCTTCGCCTCCATGTTTTGGGGCGACGTCCCCCTCCAGGGGATGTTGTCTAGATCTTATATTTCCTCGAGTGCCTCCTTTTCGCCTGTCGTCTTCTCTCGCCGCGCAAGGTTACTTCCTGTCTTGCCGTGTCCCGCTTCCGGTCCCTAGAGCGAGTCTTGCTCCTCCATGGGTTTAGACGCGCATGCGAATTTAGAGGCAGAGCGAAAGGGGAAAACTAAACGGGAGACAAAGACGAAGCGAGGGGGGAGGAGAATGGCTGGCCGGTCACTCAACTTGCGATCGACGACGACGCGTGTGTACGGCGCGGTGCCACGTCCTGTCCCTAGCACGGCCAGCGCCACACTGCCCCGAGGCCTGAGTGCCCGGACTGCCCGCCCTGCATCCCTCCATGACCCTCGCCCTGATCACGCAGGACCCATGTGTTCCCTCTCTCTCCTCGGCAAAGCTCCCCCGTTCCCCTCAGATTGCCATATCTGACCATAAACAGTTCCTTACCAGACATATAGATCCACATTTAAGCATTGTCACATATATACACATACACAAGCTCGCCAGCGAACCAAAAAAAACAACAACATAAAAATACAGACACACAAAACACACACAAACACACATACACACACATACAAACACACACCCACCCCAACACACACACACACAACACATACACACACACACAAACACACACACACACACACACAGAAACACAAACACACACACACACACACACAGAAACACACACAGAAACACACACACACACAAATACAGAAACACACACACACACACACACAGAAACAAAAACACACACACACATACAGAAACACACACAGAAACACACACACACACACAAAGAAACACACACACACACACATAGAAACACACACAGAAACACACACACACAAACACACACACACATGTATATATATAT
>BOPN01003727.1:124011-139011 GCA_017312705.2 Penaeus japonicus | reverse complement strand
CAAACTCGATCGTAAATTACCATGACCTTATCTAGTTCTAAAAAAGAGGGAAAAAGAGATAGTAATTGTCCTGCGACTTAAATCATCCGATTATGACCGCACTGCCGCCCTGGTGAGGTGATTAAATTCGACTATCAACTCTTGATGTAAATTATAATGGTCTCTTATGATCTGCTTGGCTTCACCTGGGTTCGGAATGGCTTCTCGTTGTGGGGGATTTCGCCGTTTCAACTCTGGAAATGGAGTGTGAGGATTTTAACACTCATTGGCCAAGAAGCGTGAACGGGCTTCTACCTAATGCCTGGAGCCGAAGAAGTGTACGCTGTGAGCCATACTGCTTCTCTTTTTTATTATTATTATTATTATTATTAATTTAGAATCGCATTAGAGTTGATGCCTCATTCTTTGGTTGAAATACTCTCCACTCAGTTGTTTCATACTGGTCCTGACGACCGCATATCTTTTTAATGGTTTCCTCAATTTAGAATCTTCGTGTTTATTTCTGATTCGCGTTAATCTACTTTGTAATGGATAGAGTATGGTGTGTTATTGTAATATTTGTGTATCACAAACTGTACGATTTGCGCTATAATTATCTGCTCTAAAGTCTGCATAAGTCCTATAAATGTCTCCTCTTGTGAATTTTATCTTTGTGTGTATGTATGTATATATATATCCTCTCTCTCTCTCTCTCTCTCTCTCTCTCTTTCTCTCTCTCTCTCTCTCTCTCTCTCCTAAGGGGAATTCGATATGTCCATTGTTCAATCTACAGTTCAGTCTGTTCACCCCACTAACCACGCCCACAAACACCAAAATCCATAGGGGGAGGGGGAGGGGGGATGTGGAGTAAAAAGAAAGAAAATAAAGAAAAAATGTACATAAAAAATGATCAAATCTCTGCAACAATAGATGGGTATTGGCGAGGGTGGAGGGTATGCAAGTGTGAAGTGTGAAGGTGAACTGTATGTTGCAGAGCAAAGCCGATTGCAGGGTAGTTAGTTTGACTTTGCAATATTATCGTTTCGGATACTGTCAATGATAGTGAGTGTATGTGGGTTTATGGTTTATGGTTTGTTTTGGTTGATGGTGTATGGGATTTCGCTTGTAGGATGTAGGATTGTATTGTATGACGAGAGGCGATAGTGGCAGGGGGAGGGGGAGTGGGTGCTGGAGAGGGAGAGGAAGTGGGAGAGGGAGAGGGCGAGGGAGAGGCAGTATTAGAAGGAGTAAGAGTGAAATAGAGAGAGAGTGAGAGAGAAAGAATACACGTAAATATATATATACATATATATGTATGTATATATGTATATGTATATATATATATATATATATATGTACTTTTATGTATGTGTATGTAAACATGTATGTATGACCATACATATATGTGTGTATATGTATGTATGTATATATATATATATATATATATATATATATATATATATATATATATATATATATATATATGTATATATATATATATATATATAATTACTTCGAATTTCATTCATGAAATGCCCTTCAAATTATGTTCTCTTCAACCATAATCAGCGCCATCCGCGAAAACTAGGACACAGAAGCGCAAACGTTATTCGACTTTATTTCCATCTAGCTTAAAGAAGAATATGTAAACTAGAATATTTCCAACTTGAGCTCTAAGAATAGTATGGCTTAGTTACACGACTCAGTCACAAATCACATTGGCCTTATTCGTGAAAATATTTCCATTCTTATTTTCTTCTTTCTTCTTTTCATATCTTCTTCATCTTCTTTACATTTATTTTTCTCTTTTTACCATTTTCATATCTTAGTTTATTTTCCCCTTCCAAGAAAATAACAAGCCCGGTAATCCTCTGTTAACGAGAGATAAAAATAACTACAGGGTTGCGCGGTCTTTTTGTGCTTCACTTTTGGCTCGAAGCTTTTCCTCGAGGCAGGAAATTTAGGCTTCACAGATTGGAGATTCCGCCCTGATTAAATGCTCGGAATTGGCATTGGCCGAAAAATTCATCTTTTTGAAGACCATGACTTTGAAAGTAATTGGAGTGTTAAAGTTGCATCGACGGAGTACGGAGATTTGAGAGTGAAGAAGTATTCTGCAAAATCACTTTTTGAAGTAAAAGCCTATTGACATCTCAGCATGATAAATTAATGACTGATACCAGAATGCCACCTGTGGTACAACTGTACCAAAATGGTACGTTTTGAGGTGGTACTGTGGTCGTACATTTTAGAATAAGGCCATTAAGAGTACAATTTGCACTGAGCAGTACAATTTTCCTTATTCACGATACAAGTTGAAGTTTAGTTTGAGTAATAATTTAAAAATTATATTTTCTTAAATCATTTTCTGAAAAAAGGTAAATGAAAAAAATACCTTGTGAAATTAAGTTCAAGTATTAAATGAATTTGAGTCTCGTATACCTGTGGCGCAATGGAAGAGCACTACGCTACGTCGGAGTGGGACCGGGGATGTACTTCCTGTCAGAGTTATAGAACATCTAAATTTAAGAGTGAAAACGAGAAAAACGGATAGGATAATAAGTAATTAGCGATGACTTAAATGTTAGTTTGTTTTTTAAAATAATTTAGGAAAAAAGGTAATGAATAATCAAGCCATTGGTATCGTAATGTCACTTTTTCTGGTGGTATTCCTGAAGAACAAACACATAATAATTAGATAACTTTGGATAGAAATTGATCATGATTTTCAGACATTTTAGATGTTACCGGGTTTGTCAATTTGCACATAGAAAAATTATTTCTAAATATTAACTAAATTGCATTGAACAACTGATGTTTTCTCTTGCGCATTGATTTTCAATGTCTTCATGTATAAGCATATTAACCATCATGTTTTCATAAAATAAATGTCCCGAGATGGCAACGCCGCGCCGGGCGGTTACTGCTGTGGCTCGGCACCATGGTGGTTAAGGACCAAGCTTACACTTAGGCTGCATTTTCGTCGTGACAAATCTTGAACCGGGCTTGACTCTGTCGCGACTTTCCTGTTTTTGACGCGTCAAATCTTTAGCGTAGCCTTGATGACGTCAAAAGCGCGCTTGATTTTAATCAATCCCCTGTCGACCGTGTCTTGACATATGGTCCAGCTCAATCGTGCCAATGGCTTCCTCGATGTATCACCGTCATCGACAGTCATTTCAAATAGAGTTGGAAAACGAAAGACAGAAATAGATGGGTTATCAATAGAAATTTACTATATTTATGGCACAACTTATTCATGCACTAGAAATCAGGTAAGACTATACAACAAAAAGGTAGAGATCGGTGCTTGTCTCAACAAGTATGTTTCAACACAAGTACGTTGTATCCAAGGGACACTAATATCTTCTACCACCAATGGGACACGGGCCATCGCATGGATAGGTCAGTTGCCCGTTTTCTGTTTCCTTCCGCCGATGTCCACGCCCGCAGGCTGGTGGAATCTTCCCTTAACAACAAGCTGACTGATTTCAATCTCAACAGTGTTTTTTTTCTGCTGACAGTCCTTTTGCTTCTCACATTCTTACGCCTGCTTCGGTTCCGTTCAATTGTCCCTCTCTGCCTTCGTGTCTGTTCACCTGTCCTCACCCCCCCCCCCACCTCCTCAGACCTGAAGATGGAATCCAGGTGATCCATAGAAGAATTTTACCATTATGGACCGATGTAAACACAAGTGTGGCAGTTTACCATTATGAAAGGTCAGGGTGAAATCATGCAAGATGTCGAACTAGAAAAAATATACATATATTCATATACACACACGCGCGCGCACACACACACACACACACATACATTAACAACCACCAAAGTGAGGATGGCGAGCAAGAAGTACATCTAAGTTGTCATCTATGAGCAAATGTTTACAGATTTGAAGTAGGGTCTGTCCCTGTGGTAGTAATTTTGTCACTGCGGGGCAGTGGAGGCAATAGTGGTCAAGGGTGTTGGCGTTGGGGCGGTTGCACAGCTTGCAGGAGAAGTGCGGCACGTCCTCTGCTTGGGAGACTTGCTATACTGGCCGGTACCCCAACCTAAGCCGAGCACTTACAACATTATGCCTACGCACCATAAGCCCATGTTGGCGGTACTTGTAGGGACTCTGAAGAAAGTGGTCATGGTGCTGTACGGACACAATGTTGGTCCTTTCTGCGTTCCTTGGATATGTTGTTATGGCATGAGCAGCCGAGTATATACTGATTCTAAAGCAGCGTAGGGATGGCACGGCAGTTGCATCATCTAGGCCCAGTGCACAGGCCTCCGTGGCAAGACGATCCACATTGTCGTTACCAATAAGCCCGATGTGAGAAGGCGTCCACACGAAAGATATGACAAGGGATGCGCCAAGGGCGGTGGCGAGTTGACGCAGAATTTCTTGTACAACACGGCCACAGCTCGGTCTTGGTGAGGAAAGAGCTTTAAGAGCTGACTGCGAGTCACAAACAATTTTCCCATTAACTCTTTGCTGAACAATGATCATTATTGCATCTAGAATGCCGTGCAGCTCACAGAAAGTAGAGCTCAATGAGTTAGGTAGGCTGCGGCCGCGTCATTCACCATCCACAGGTGGCTCCATGGTGGGTGAAAGCACGGCACACGCCGCACTCCCGTCTGCCTGCACTCAACCATCAACATATATGTGGTGTGCAGCGGGGACAGACACGGACACTCTGGTGATGGTTTCTAGAGCCAATTGCTTCTGTAAAAGGGGAAGGGCATCTTTGGAGGTTGGTGTAAATGTGACATCAGGGAGGGGAACTCGCCACGGTGGTAAATCAGGGATAGCTGCCTCCTCAGGGACGTTGATACCAAGGCCACGAAGGTTGTTGCACACTTCATTGATGAGGTTGTGGCTACCTGGTCGAAGTGGAAGACTGAGTACATATGGGTCGAGTGAAGTTCGGATAACAGCAGAGAAGTGAGGAGCAATAATTAGGGAATGGAGACACTTGATAGAAAAATAAGTCACATTGGCATAAATTCTCTCTACAATTGGGGGCAGGTCGAGCTCAGACTGCATGTTGACTATGTGAATGGAGGGAGGACAAGTTAGGATGAATCTTATGGCTCTATTCTGGAATTTTTCAAGAGGTTTTAGTGCTTTTCTGGGAAGTGGACAAAGGACAGGGGACAGATAGTCAACAACTGAGCGAAGAAATAAAACATAAAAGGTCCTCGCCATTGAGATAGAAACACCTGTGGCATTGGTGGCAAGCCACTTAACAGGAGTGAAGCGGGGCTGCAACCGGTCAAGAAGATTTTTCACGATAGGAGAGAGAGAGAGAGAGAGAGAGAGAGTCGTGCTGGTGATAGAAAAAAAACAGAAAATGAAAAAGTAGATATTTTATTTGGATTACAAATGGCTATACAGAAAACACGAATATTTACAAGTATGTGACCTGCATTTTGTTGCTAGGCATTGTGCACGCGTCTCTCTCTCTGTGGCGCACTGACGTAAGCACTCATGTTGATTCTTGGAAGGCAACATTTGTGAAAAGAGGATGACGGAAAAAATAAACCATAAAAACATGTAGGGTGATATAAAGAAACTCGAAATAGGTAAATTACTTATGTAATTGATAGCTTATTTTGAGCACAGCATAATAAGAACATGGAATGTTAATTCATGATAATAAATATATGTATATATTTTTTATTTATTTATATATATATAGGTATATATAGATGTATATATATATATATATATACATCTATATATACATCTATATATATATATATATATATATATATATATATATATGTATATATATATATATATATATATATATATATATATATATATATATATATATATATATATATATATATATATATGTCTTGCGAGACAAGAGTGTTCTGTACATATTCTATGGACATGAATGTTACTAGGTCTGCCGCCTATAGGCGTAATAAAATGATTAAATAATCTCTCTCTCTCTCTCTCTCTCTCTCTCTCTCTCTCTCTCTCTCTCTCTCTCTCTCTCTCTCTCTCTCTCTCTCTCTCTCTCTCTCTCTAACCTTGCAATAGCTATTTGTATCTTATGTTTGCTGTCATAGTTATTATGACCATCGAATATTATATGCATATGTGTGCTTTTGCTATTGTATTTCATATAATGCACTCTTCAATATGATTTGTATCTTTCATGTCCTTTTATATATATATATATATATATATATATATATATATATATATATATATATATTCTACCACATATATACGCACATATACATACATATACGTACGCTCGTTGCTTCACCTATCTGTCTACCCCTCTCTTATTGTCACGCCAGACATACCAGTTTGTTTCGTCCTTCCCTTCCCAATAGTTGTTGATGCAACAATTCCTTCGTCACATTCCAAATGTCACATGTCACAAGAAAACACGTGATTCACACATATACTGAGACAAATCATACACTGTGGTAGAGAGTCTCCTTTCGGGGAGCAAAGGAGCAACACCTCATAACTCCTCGGAGCAGCCCTCAGTCCAACATACTACTGTTCTTCACATCCTAAGCCACGCTATCATATGCATGTAGATGTCCCAAGCAGCCCTTTATTACATTCAATGTATCACAAATGGACTGTAATAAGGTGTGAAAGTCAGTACCGTTGTCAGAAACTAATTCATCAGGTTATTGTATCTACAGATTATATTTTCTACGAAAGCTCGGGCAATTGTTGAAGCAGATTTGTCATGGATAGGAACTAGCTCGCAATAGCGTGAGAAATTGTCAATAAAAACAAGAAGATAGCGATTAGTGTTATCAGAAGTAATGAAGCCTGTTTGGATGTCAACGCTGACGCGCTGAAACGGGTGGCCAGGAATGTCAGGTGAGAGTGGGAGCAGCTGCAGAGGTGGAACCCTTGAATAGACGACACACTTGACATTTCTTAACGTGTTCAATTGGTCTAGGCCCAATTTTAGGAAAGAAGTAGCGACTACGTGCAGCTTGAACTGTTTCCTCAATACCAGAATGGGCAGCTGTGGGGGCCTCGTGAAGGAGCTGGAGTACTGTAGCGACAAGTGATTCAGGGACGACAACCTGCAGGAAAGTCTGGCGCTGCCGAGAACTACGCTTCTTTTCAGGAATGAAGTGGTGATACAGAATACCATTTTGCAATGGTAGGCTCAGGAAACTTTAATATATCATAAACTTTCTTCGTATTTGGGTTAAGACCTTTTGAATCTATAGTACGGCCAAGGTGAAAAAAATACAAAGAACATACATTTCTTAGGAATTAGGGTAAGACCTGCTTCACAAAGTCTCTCAAAAATCTTAATTCAATTTCATGTTTCTCTATTCCTTCCGAAACAAATAACAAGTGATCCAGATACAAGAAAATTGTATTCCCAATTAAACCGGCCATAACTGCAGCCATTAAGCGTGAGGAAGTGATGGGAGAATCTTGTAATTCAAAAGGCATACGTTTAAATTGGAAGGGACCATGTGGTATACAGAATGCTGTTTTTTATTTCATTCTTGATCAAGAGGAACTTGAAGAAAAAAAATACTGCTGCAAATCAATTGTGGAAAATACAGAATGGCCTTGCCAGTGTCCTGTAAGAGGAGGAGGTAACTAGGAATAGGATAACGGGTATTGTAAGAGCATTCAGGCGGCGGTAATCTACTACATGACGTAATGAACAATCTTTCCTGGGTACCAAAATCGGAGCACTCCACGAGGAGGTACTAGTTTCTATTAAATTTAACTAGAGTAACTTGCGTGTCCCTATAAATCGGCTATGCGGACCGCGATAGACAGGTCTGTACACTGGTCGTGCATCCGTCTCTAAAATAAACGTATGCTGCATAGCATCTGAACGTCCAATGGAACGGCCTGGACTCGGCAGTAACTGCGGAAACTCATTAAACAACCTATCCTATCCGATACGTCATTCCCTTCAGGAATCTCAACAAGAGCAAAATCTCGTAAAGAACCACCAGGAATTGCAGGTGTCGGCGGGCCAAGAGCAGGCGTGGCGGTGATGGCTAGCACAGGAACAGGTAAGTCAAGCTCAACTACCGGAAGACACTTGACTTCGCAGTCCAGCACTCTCGTGGCGTGCTCCTCCAGGCAGGCAGGTGTCTCGTTAACGTTGATCAGACGTAACAGAAATTGACCATCCTTTGCCGTATAGAGCGCGGGCAGGGCGGTTGAAACCATGTATCCTTACACCATCGGGACACCAATACTGTGCCAACCGTAAAAGGCACGCTCATCGCACCGAACAATCCGTGAATGGCAGCAAAGTTGTATTTTGTCTGCGCTCATACTTACTACCTCTTTTTTTCTCATGCCTAAACAACTTGTCAATAAGAGTAATATTGTTTTAAGAAACCGCTCTCTCTCTCTCTCTCTCTCTCGCTCTCTCGCTCTCTCCTTTCTCTCTCCTTTCTCTCTCCCCCCCCCCTTCTCTCTCTCTCTCTCTCCTCTCTCTCTCTCCCTCTCCATCTCTCTCTCCCTCCCTCCCTCCCCTCTCTCTCTCTCTCTCTCTCTCTCTCTCTCTCTCTCTCTCTCTCTCTCTCTCTCTATATATATATATATATATATATATATATATATATACTCTCTCTCTCTCTCTCTCCCTCTCTCTCTCTCTCTCTCTCTCTCTCTCTCTCTCTCTCTCTCTCTCTCTCTCTCTCTCTCTCTCTCTCTCTCTCTCTCTCTCTCTCTCTCTCTCTCTCTCTCTCTCTCTCTCTCTCTCTCTCTCTCCCTCCCTCCCTCCCCCCCCTCCCCTCCTCCCTCTCCCTCTCTCTCTCTCTCTCTCTCTCTCTCTCTCTCTCTCTCTCTCTCTCTCTCTCTCTCTCTCTCTCTCTCTCTCTCTCTCTCTCTCTTCTCTCTCTCTCTCTCTCCTTCTCTCTCTCTCTCTCTCTCTCTCTCTCTCTCTCTCTCTCTCTCTCTCTCTCTCTCTCTCTCTCTCTCTCTCTCTCTCTCTCTCTCTCTCTCGTTTGTGTGTATGAGTAGATATGTTAAAATTTAAACGAACTCGCACCCATTTTCTTCCCCGACTCAGGTAATAGCCTCTAGTTTATTTAGAGCAGCAAAACCTAAATATAAAGAGTGAGTGCGCATCCGTTGCTGTACGTAAAGAAATTCATTCTTGAAGCGCACCCAAATTATTTTCTCTTCAGCTGTAGTTAGTGTCAGCCGATGTTAACGACAACACACAAGAGCGCAAGCATAATTCGACCTTGTCTCCTCTTGTTCTAGGGAAGATAATCTCTAATCGTCACTGCCGGGGAGAAAGAGATGCAAATTAGTGACCTTCTGACGGATAAATTCTTCCAACAACAGTGTAGGTTCGATGCTCAGCGCCGTCGCAAATCACACAGGCCTCTGGAAATAAAACGGGGGGGAAACTTACCATCATCCTTTTCTCTGCGGTCTTCTTGCTGTTGGACTTTCTTCTTCATTCTTACTCTTATTCTTCTTGGTTTTCTTTTACTTCATCATCATTATCATCATCGTCACTATCATCATTATCACCACTATTATCATTACCAGCACTATCTCCATCATCATCTCCATCTTCATCATCATCATACTCTCCATCATCACCATCTCATATGCGGGCTCGCCTCAGTGCATACAAGCCCGGCGTAGCATCTGCTCAGCAAATCTGGCTTATCACCATCTCCATCATCACCAGCCCCATCATCATCACCATCTCCAACATCACCATCTCCATTATCATCACCATCTCCATCATCATCACCATCTCCATCATCATCATCACCATCTCCATCATCACCATCATCATCATCAACCCTATCTCCATTTCCATCTCCATGTTCATCACCATCTCCATCATCACCATCTCCATCATCACCATCATCATCATCAACCCCATCTCCATCTCCATCCTCCTTATCATCGTCGTCGACTGACTACGCCATCAGAAGAGCAAGTCCCTCGCCAATTCAAATTCCAGCTTGTTACCCCCCCCCCCCCCAGTGTGAATCGAAGCTGCGCCAGGCGCCGTCCACACGTCGTCTTGTCCAGGGCGTCCTTTCACCTCAAGACACCAGTTCGGAGTAAATGATATGCAACTCTCATCTGTCCCCGCCCTGAGTGCTGTCATGTAGAATGACTTCTGTGACAAGAGCCGTCGTAGATCCCCTTTCATATATCACAGCCAGTCCGTGTGATCTCCCTTGAGGTTTCACTTTGACTCGGATCTACAGATGGGAGATTAAGGCTTCATAACTGGGGGGAAGGAATATGGTGATTTCATATTCGCGTTATTTGATATCTTCTCGTTAAAGTTTTTTTTTTTTCTTCTTCTTCTTCTTTTTGCGTGAAGCTGGAAAGTCGAAATTAGATTTTCTAGAAGAGGGATAAGGACGTGGTTGGGAACCAGACAAATCAACGTAATAAGATGATACCACCTATTATTGAAATAGATAAAACGTTTTTCAAATACTATAAATCTATCTGCAATTTCTCTGATTCCCTTACTTTCTCTCTCTCCCTCTCTCTCTCTCTCTCTCTCTCTCCTTCTTTCTCTCTCTCTCCTCTCTCTTTCTCTCTCTCCCTCTCCATCTCTCTCTCTTTCTCTTTCTCTCCCTCTCTAATTCTCTCTTTCTCTCTCTCTCCTTCTCTCTCTCTCTCTCTCTCTCTTTCTTTCTTTCTCTCTCTCTCTCTCTCTCTCTCTCTCTCTCTCTCTCTCTCTCTCTCTCTCTCTCTCTCTCTCTCTCTCTCTCTCTCTCTCGTTTGTGTGTATGAGTAGATATAAAAGCAAATTTAAACGAACTCGCACCCATTTTCTTCCCCGACTCAGGTAATAGCCTCCAGTTTATTTAGAGCAGCAAAACCTAAATATAAAGAGTGAGTGCGCATCCGTTGCTGTACGTAAAGAAATTCATTCTTGAAGCGCACCCAAATTATATTCTCTTCAGCTGTAGTTAGTGTCAGCCGATGTTAACGACAACACACAAGAGCGCAAGCATAATTCGACCTTGTCTCCTCTTGTTCTAGGGAAGATAATCTCTAATCGTCACTGCCGGAGAGAAAGAGATGCAAATTAGTGACCTTCTGACGGATAAATTCTTCCAACAACAGTGTAGGTTCGATGCTCAGCGCCGTCGCAAATCACACAGGCCTCTGGAAATAAAACGGGGGGGAAACTTACCATCATCCTTTTCTCTGCTGTCTTCTTGCTGTTGGACTTTCTTCTTCATTCTTACTCTTATTCTTCTTGGTTTTCTTTTACTTCATCATCATTATCATCATCGTCACTATCATCATTATCATCACCATTATCATTACCAGCACTATCTCCATCACCATCTCCATCTTCATCATCATCATACTCTCCATCATCACCATCTCATATGCGGGCTCGCCTCAGTGCATACAAGCCCGGTGTAGCATCTGCTCAGCAAATCTGGCTTATCACCATCTCCATCATCACCAGCCCCATCATCATCACCATCTCCATTATCATCACCATCTCCATCATCACCATCTCCATCATCATCATCATCATCACCATCACAATCATCTCCATCATCATCATCATCAACCCTATATCCATTTCCATCTCCATGTTCATCACCATCTCCATCATCATCACCATCTCCATCATTATCACCATCTCCATCATCATCACCATCTCCATCATCATCATCACCATCATCACCATCATCATCATCAACCCCATCTCCATCTCCATCCTCCTTATCATCGTCGTCGACTGACTACGACCTAAGAAGAGCAAGTCCTTCGCCAATTCAAATTCCTTGTTGCCCCCCCCCCCCCCTCCCCCGTGTGAATCGAAGCTGCGCCAGGCGCCGTCCACACGTCGTCTTGTCCAGGGCGTCCTTTCACCTCAAGACACCAGTTCGGAGTAAATGATATGCAACTCTCATCTGTCCCCGCCCTGAGTGCTGCCATGTAGAATGACTTCTGTGACAAGAGCCGTCGTAGATCCCCTTTCATATATCACAGCCAGTCCGTGTGATCTCCCTTGAGGTTTCACTTTGACTCGAATCTACGCACGGGAGATTGGCGTCGAAGCACTGGGGGGAAGGAATATGGTGATTTCATATTCGCGTTATTTGATATCTTCTCGTTAAAGTTTTTTTTTTTTCTTCTTCTTCTTCTTTTTGCGTGAAGCTGGAAAGTCGAAATTAGATTTTCTAGAAGAGGGATAAGGACGTGGTTGGGAACCAGACAAATCAACGTAATAAGATGATACCACTTATTATTGAAATAGATAAAACGTTTTTTTTTCAAATATTATAAATCTATCTGCAATTTCTCTGATTCCCTTACTTTCTCTCTCTCTCTCTCTCTCTCTCTCTCTCTCTCTCTCTCTCTCTCTCTCTCTCTCGTCCTGCCTTTTTCTCCCCTTTCCTTTCTCTTTACATTCATATCTATTTTGCTCCTATATAGGGGTATATATATACATACATATATATATATATATATATATATATATATATATATATATATATATATATATATATATATATATATTTGTATCACCTCACTGGATGTTCTGTTTCGAATCTTTTGACTATTGACAATTTTTGAAGCTTTATTTTAATTTCCAATTTGGATTTTACTCTCTTTTTTAAAGATTATTCCTTTCGTTTTTTGTTCGCATTTTCACTCTTTAAAAAATACCCCTGTTGTTGTGAAAAGTAACATTCTTCCCCAGCCTTCTTCAGCGAATTTAAGATCTTAATGACATCCGTGCTCATTTATGCAATATTCTTTCCTTGTATAGTCAACGGCCCAACTGCATATCCTGATCAACTATACAGAATGTATAAAGAAAAGCACCACCATGTGGATAGTAGCTGCATGTTGAAAATGCAGCAAAAATAATTTCGTGGATGTTTGGACCTCCGTAACTAGACTCCTGACTCTAAAGCAGTACAGTTGCAACTGATACTTAATGCAATGAGAGTAGCCTATAGTTGCACTGGGAAACAACACGTTTCATTCACTCAGCGTAACAGGTTTTGAGGTCTTTTCAGCAAAAACTATTTGGAGACATGCACAATATAGCCGTAAAAATAAATGCATGAATAACTATGAGGGAGAAAAGAGACATGTGAAGAAAATTCGTTTTCTTCACATGTCTGATCTTCCGCTTCTCTGCTTTCCTGCTATTGTTGTTTTCGCTGGAGCCGCCTTGCGTTCAGCAGTGGTAGAGCTTTAGGAATAAAGTCAGAGACTGCTGGGAATATATTTCTGTCAATTTCTTGTCACTTAGTTACAACGATTTCATACGAAAGCATATGTAAATAAGTGTGTGTGTTTATATATAAATGAATATATATATATATATATATATATATATATATATATATATATATATATATACATAAATATGTGTGTGTGTGTGTGTGTGTGTGTGTGTACACCTGGTGTGTGTGTGTGTAGGTGTGCGTGCGTGTGTATGTGTTGTTAAGTATGTGTTAATATATTTATATTATATATATATATATATATATATATATATATATATATATATATATATATATATATATATATATATATATATATACATATATATATACATACATATATATATCTATACATATATATACATATATACATACATATATATACATATATATATACATATATACATATGTATATATATATATATACATATAAATCATATATATATATATATATATATATATATATATATATATATATATATATATATATATATATATATATATATATTCATATATACATGTGTGTGTGTGTGTGTGTGTGTGTGTGTGTGGAACAACTCTGAGTGATATACAGAAAACCTGTAAATATGATGTCAGCAGATGGCCAATAAATCTCAGAGCTCAGCATAACACTAGCCTAAATACCATTGAATTCTATAGTGAATAAAAAAGAATGTTGATTTATGATACATGTAGTTGACGGTCAAAAAAGTAAGCAATAAAGCAAAACAAAAACCTCTGTTCATCTATCATCCAAAAGGAGAAAGGGGGCGAGCCCAATTGCCAACAAGGATTTTCATCGAGACAATATGACGTTACCTTATTTAACTAATTTAACACTCAAATGGAAAGCTGTAATATCTTGCAATAAAGCTTAATTAAACCTCGTCTACAGCATGTAAGACATCCAACGTGTAAGACCCGGCAAATTAAATAATATAGACAGCTTACAGTATCAACTCTGAGGGGATCATACTGGTGGTGTTGTTTTCTTCTGAAGATCTATAGCTTTGAAAGTTTGATGTGTTATTTGTATGTGTTCACTAATGAATTTCATGAAGTTTGGGTCATAACATTTTGTCTGTGATTTATTTTGACATTTTTGACAACTTTTCTAATTCAATGAAGCCTATGATTTGCAATCAGTTGCTTTGAAAAAAAAAATCCACAGATAGTTTTCTAAAAAAAAAATAAATAAAAAAAAAATAATAATAATAAAAAAGCCGGGAGAAATTTCTTTTCTTGGTTTGTTCCTGAAAAAAATAAAGATTTTATACTTTCTATTTTCAGTTTTTTTATTTCATTATTCAAAAAAAAACATTATCACCCAGCCAAAAAATAGCCCTTTTATTACAATTTCAAATGATACTAAGCAATAGACAATTGCATTAAAAGTTTAGATGAAGTTATAAACCAGAAAAAAAAATCCATGACCGCACAGTGATGATGTCACGTCGCGAGGGGCTTTAAATCACACGGACATTTAAATTTCACTCATATAAGCTTCTCTTACGGCAGTTTACAGCGAAGAAATTATTTTTGTCATTTGTCAAAAATATTCGCCAAAAGTCACACCCATAAGCCCCCTGCTCAGAAGTACATCAACATCAATGGCAAAATGCACATGAAATATATGAAACTAATAATATTAATTTCATCGTTGGTAAAAATATCTTATTTGTGAAGAATATATAATTATCATTAAAATATAAAACTAGGTTTTGCATCATTACAATGGTAGTGACTATGCATGAATTTAAATACTTCTTAAAAGACTTCTAAAACTGTAATATAAAC
>BOPN01003727.1:106511-109011 GCA_017312705.2 Penaeus japonicus | reverse complement strand
TCTTAATCAGAATATTGATAACAATAATATTGATACCAATGATAATGATAACAATAATGATAATAGTAATAATGATGATAGTAATGATATTATCATTATTAATACTGATGATAATAGTAATGGTAATAACAATAAAGATAATCCTGATAATGATAATAATGATTATTATTATAACAATGATAATAATAATAATGATAATAATAATAATAATAATAATAATAATAATGATAATAATAATAATAATAATGATGATAATAATAATAATAATGATAATAATAATAATAATAATAATAATAATAATAATGATGATGATAATAATAATAATAATAACAATAATAATAATAATAATAATAATAATGATAATAATAATAATAATAATAATAATAATATTGATAATTACAATAATGATAATAATAATAATGATAATAATAACAACAATAATAATAATAATAACAATAATAATGATATTGATAATTACAATAATAATAATAATAATGATAATAATAATGATTATAATAGTAATAATAATAATGATGATAATAATAATAATAATAATAATAATAACAATAATGATAATATAGTAATACAATAATAATGATAGCAATAAGGATGATAAAGCTTATAATAATGATAGTGATAATGATGATGAGGAGAATGACAATAATGATAACAAAATCAATCGTAATGATAAAGAAAATAATAATGATTATGATAACACTAATAACAATTATCATGATTTTAATAACGGAGAGGATGAGGATAATATCAGTGATAATGAAAATAATGTTAATGATAGTGATATAAGTAATAATGATATGATAATCATACTAACCGTAATGATAATAATTGTAATTATAATAATTAAAATAATAGCAGTACCAATAATGATAATCACAACAATAATGGTAAAAAGGTGATGATAAAAATGATTATGATACTGATGATCAAATGATAAAATTGATAATGATGATGAGGAGGATAATAATAATGATAATAATAATAATGATAATAATAATGATAACAACAACAACAACAACAACAACAACAAAATAATAATAATAATAATAATAATAATAATAATAATAATAATAATGATAATAATAATGACAGTAATAATTGTAATAATAATGATAATGATAATAATGATGATAATGATAACAATGATATTGATGATAATGAAAATAATGGAAATTATAATAACAATGATGATAATGATAATGATGATAATGAGGATAATGAATATGATAATCATGATAATAGTGCCAATAATGATGAGATGATAATAATGATGGTAATAATGAGAATGAGAATGATAACAATAATAGTAACAATAGTTCTGATAATGATAATTAAAAGTGACAATAATAAAAGTGATAATGATAATGATAATGAGAGTGATGATAATGATAATGATTCTGATAATAATGATAAAAATAATTATGATGATTATAATAATAAAGATAATAATTATGATAATCATAATGATTGTGATAATAACAATAACAAAGTAGTAATGTGATAACATTGCTGATGATAATGATCATAATGATGTGAATGATAATGATAATGCTAAGATTGATAATAGTTATAATAAAAGTGATAATTATAGCAACAGCAACTAATGATCCTAACAATGATTATGATAATGATAATAATCATAAAAATAATGATCATTATGATAATGATAGTAATAATGAAAATGATGACAATAAGAATAACAATGATAGTCAAAAAAGGATGATGATGATAATAATAATGATAATGGACGTGATAATGATAACGGTAATAACTTACTGATAAGAAATTATCTTTATTACAATCATAATCATAATGGGAAAAGTCATGAGATGAATAAAAAATAAAAGTGAAAATAGTAATGATAATGATGATAATTATGAAGATAGAAAAAAACTAGGAAAATAATAAGAATAGTAATAATGATAACAATAATGATAAGGATAAGGATAACAATCCTAATAGTAATGATGTGATGATAGTGATGATAACTGCAATAATAGGGATTATTACTGTCATTATCATTTTTTCATTATCATTATGATAATAATGGTTAATGGTATTGATTATAATCATAAAATCAATAATGGCAATGAAAATAAAGATGATAATGATGATAATCATGATAATGATAATAATAATAAGAAGAAGAAGAAGAAGAAGAAGAAGAAGATATAGAGGTAGAAGAAGAAATAGTGATAATGAATATAATAATGATAATAAAAGTAATAATACTAATGATGATAGTGATAATGATAGTGATAATAATAATAATAATATCAATGACAAGGATGATTATAAAGTATAATAATGATAACACAATAATAGGGATGATAACAATGATAATAATGAAGACGACGATAACAACAACAAAAATGTAATAGTAATTATAATAGTATTGAAGATGAAGATAACAATGCCATTATCAATGATAGTAATGATAATGATAGTGATGATAATGATGATAATAATAACGATAATACTA
>BOPN01003727.1:89011-91511 GCA_017312705.2 Penaeus japonicus | reverse complement strand
AGTATGCTCGTACACCAGGCCACTTGGATAACATCTCCAAGGAAATAAAAGAAAACTAGGAGAACATCTCCCTTAAATCCGCCCAAAATATTGCACGCCCTGTTGAGAATTCTCCGCCTACAAAAATATCCCCGAGGAAATCCATGCCCCCCTCCCCCCTCCCCCTAGAATATTGGGGGGGGGGGAGATGTATCCCCATCAAAAAAGTGAATGTTCGTGTTTTGTTCGGTGAATCGATGTGCCATTGCAGTGAATTGACATATTGTGAAATGTTGAGTTTATTCATGGAGTTAGGCATAGTTCCATGAATTGTGACCGTATTGCAATCCCAAAATACTGCTACGTCTGGGGAGGAGCTATTTCCAGTATTTCCGCAAATATAAAATATTTGGATTTAGATGTGCAACTTTTACCCTTCATGACATGCCCTTAATATTAGACATCCCCGCGAGGTTATGTGGGAGGAATTTAGAATTTAGATTTTTAATTTCTTTCAGATAATTACTGTTGCAAGACAGAATTGCTTTTAGTTGCAAAATATTATGAATAATATTTATTTATTGTATATGCCGTCACCAATTATCCAGACTTGGGATTGCCTACAGTACTTACTATATTGCATTTTAGGTAGGTTTCCATACATACATGCAATCTTAATAGAAAATAAATAAAAACCTCCACGCCCGGGAGTGTCGAATAAGGTATCACAAAACTAGCCATCACATTCATACATAAGTACCTAAACGTGAGGACCATATCTGTGATGCTTCAGCCGTTTACATATTTAATGACATTTTGCCATAAGATATTCCGATTATCCCAAAATACGGCCTTAAAACGCTAGGCCGCCATTACGACAACCGCGAATATGACATAAAAAAACAAAAAAAACTTGGAATGTGTATACTCAGTGCCCCCCCCCCCCCCCCACCAGTCCCAAGTATACCAACGCAACGGAGAGGGATTCCTTATGCTTACTTTCCATACGTCTCACATATTAACATGAAATGTATGCTTGAGTTTAGAAAATGTCAAAATTATCTATTTGGAAAATATGAAAAAAATAAGAAAATGTACTTTAATCATGTTTATAGGTAAATCTACCCATCAAAACATATACGTCAAAATACTTGCCATCTATAAAAACACACGACCTCTTGGGACACATTCGGCTCCGGCATCCTATGCCTCCCCCTGCCTTTGGGCCACATCTCGTCTTAATCGAAGTACCTGAAGACATTCCTTTGAGGGGCCCACACCCAGCTTATTTAGCAGTGGCCCGCCCTCACTATCCCAGTGACAGGTCCATAACACAGGCAAGAAACAAAATGTCTTTCCTTAGTATTTGCATTTCCCGACTTTTATCCATAATTTCAGTTTTGTGCGTGGCCTTTCTGGTCAGAAAGCTCCTGAAAGATCTTCTTCATTGTGTGTGTAGGGGGGGGGGGTACATGGTGGGGCAGAGTGATGGTGAAAACCAGCGAAGATCACGTTCCTCATCTCATCTACTCCAGCTGCACTTTCGTGTGGATTGCATTAATATACTAATAGCCAGGTGTGGTAAGTGATTTTCATTCATTTACCATCATTATTAGCATATCGCTCCTTCACGTAATTGTCATCAGCATATGTTTGATGGCGTTGTGTGAGACTGCATCATAACCCTCCATGATCATGCACTCAGATCCAAGACCGTGGGATCTACAAGATCCTAGTGCCCCCCCCCCCCCCTCCGGACCCCTTCTCTTGGGTGAGTACACCAAAGACGCGTTGATGGAGGCACAACTGGCATTTGCCTACTACCTAAAGACCGATTCTGTAATTAACATGATCCTCCATTAAATAACCTTTGAAATACAGGCACTTGAAGCCTTGACGCCACACTTAGCATAGCTGATATTGTATTAACCTCACTGGCAAGTAACCCGTCTTCAGAAAATACCTACAGGTTTCCCTGATAGTATGAATCATTATTTCATATGATGCGGTCGTTGATTCTGTGTAGAGGGTGCCATTCTTTCCATAACAGATGGGGCATGGCTATAATATGCCTTCACGGGAAGGTCAGGCATTTGAAAGGGACCACAAAACCCACTGTATCCGATCTTCCGGCTTGCATTTATTCATACGTTCTAGAGTGGGAATGACAAAGAGTCATTTTTCCTGGCTGTGGAGCAAATCACGGGTGGAACTGTTGCTCCACAATGGTTGGAGAACTAAGCCCCATCAATACATGGTAGGGATGGGGACAGCATGTTATTGGAGGTAATGGTCTACTTAAAAATCATAATAATAATGATAATAATTAAAAGATAATAATAAAATAAAAAAACGGGAAGACAGTAGACGCTGGCTTTTTTGTGGGGAGAGGAGGGAAATTTCCTCCAATTTCTGTGTTTTTTATATGTTTATTCATTGATTGTGTCAGATTATATATATAGTTATTAGGTGAAGTGGTACCGTGAGTTACTCCCATGTCCACGAGCATATTAACAGACAG
>BOPN01003727.1:67500-70000 GCA_017312705.2 Penaeus japonicus | reverse complement strand
ATTTGACCTGCAACCAACCGCCGGCAATCTTGCAAGGTAGCAATATGGGCAGATGTTGGGGACAGGTAGGAGGGTAAAATGGGCTGAGAATAGACTACGTACTAAGCGAAGGTTGCTTCAGGATTGGACATTGTGTCGAAATCTAAGACACCTGCCTGTGTGCGCGGAAATTGGGTGGAGTGCATTAGAAGGGAAATATAAGTGTGTGTGTGTGTGAGAGAGAGATAGAGAGAGAGAGAGAGAGAGAGTAAGAGAGAGAGTATGTATTTGCGTTTACGTGTTTATGTTCATATGTTTACGTGTGCGTGTTCTGTATATGAATGTTTGTGTGGGCAGCTACATGCATGTGAGTGCATGCATGAGTATTTATGTATTCCTGTATGTGTTTAAATCTATGATCCTCGTTAATAGTCATGCCTTAAAGACAGACATTGTATTTTTTTCTCTTATTCAAAGTTTACAAACTCTCATGCCGCTATTTTTCTTCTTTTCCAGTGTCTATCCTTTTTTATTCCCTTTCCTTCCTCACCCTTTTTTCTTAAGCATTACGTCTCTTCTACATTTCCGACAACTTTCCTCGTTTAGGTTAGTTTCTTTTCATCCTTTTGGACCATTTGTTTACGCACCAAACTCTTGATTAACAACTTTACTAACGCCGTCGGACCTTTCATAACGTGATTGTAATATATGAATATGCAACAATTCGACCCGTAAATAACACTCACCCAGACTACAGTGACGAAGATGGCTAACCACAGACCTCCTGGTGCATGGGGTGCGATTTGATCTACAGCGTTAATAAGATTCGGTTAAACCCCGCAATGTTTAGATGGGCAAGGGGATTCGCGGTGGATAATTGAACAGAATAAATGAGTATGTGAATGGGGTTGCATGAATAGGGGAGAGAGAGCGGAGGTAAGATGGAGGAAGAGAGATAGAGAGTGAGAGAAGGGGGAAAAAGAGGGAGAGAAAGAAATGAGAGAAGGGAGGAAGAGAAAGAGAGAGATTGACAGACACACAGCTAGACACATAATCAGACAGATGACAGTATTTACATGGAGGAGGTTCGGATGTGAAAAAAAAGTTCATATTTGGTCACATCAAGAAAGGTCATGGGGAAAACAACCTTTTGAGTCATAGGTCATAAGGTCATCATAGTGTGTTGACCTGGTTTGTGTTATTGGGCTTCTCCTAAGAATCATGACATCATCAGCACAAAGGAAATCCATATTTTTGGTCACTGCAGTCAGGTTGGTCTGTGTGTGTGTGTGTGTGTGTGTGTGTTTGTGCGTGTGTGCGTCTATCTATGTATATTTGTGTGTCTGTAAACGAGGGGTGTGTGGGTGTAATTGGTAAGAAACAAGTAGCACATCTGCCATTAAACTCTATGTCTATGAAAAATAAAAGTTGCTTATGGTATAAAACACTTTGTTGCCATATAGAAAATGAACATTTTTGTTTTACTCTTGACACTTACAATCAAACCGACTAAAATATAAAAGTGAAAAGACACTGCGCATTTTGACTGGATGAAAATAATTTAGCTGCAGCCATTACTTCCCAGGCCATTGTTGTTTTAACAAACTTTCTTTGTTTAATTACACTGTCTATATCATTAAAACTACTATATGTGCTAGGAAATACATAATGCCACTTACTGTAAAATGACTATGTTTGATGAAATAAACTGTACAATATATTCCTTAAAATGGGTTTAGAAATCTGCAGCATGTCAATACTATACAGCATATTGTATAAAATAATAAGCAAAGAAGGATTAGGGATCTTGGGAAGAGCTGGAAATTCAGGAATTAGTAGAGGAAAATAAAGCTCTCGAGTTAGGAGGAAATCTCCAGCTTTACAGGCGTTCTTTTACTATTGCATCATTTTTTTTTTTACAACATATAATACAAATCATAATGATTAGGTGCTTACAACACTTCGGTAGCTCAAAAAATAACTATTCATTCGTACATAACTTGACCCGAGTAGGATCCTGGTATGGCTACATGCAGAATCATTCTTATATCAATAAAAACAATAATAATAATAATACCCTTTTATATACGGTAACGAAATGTTTCAGAGCGTTAACAGATTTCAGAAATAAAATCACTGTTACATCTCTGTATCTGAACTTTGCCTTTATGCAACCAAAAATGCTCATTTAAATTTTTGCTGTGCGAATATATGATAACGTATATTGGCAAATTATGTCGGGATATAATGATTTAGCATTTTTCAATTTACATACATATATGTAAAAATGAAATGACCACACGAAACTGAAATCATCAGGAAATAAAGACTAACCATTCGATAGAACCATATACTTGTAAATAAATAAAGTTATAATCGTTATGGAAAGTACGCCTAAGCCTATCCATTAGGCCTAGGTGCTAATATATTATTAATATGCAGTTAGTATGGAGTTCATAACTTAGGCCTAAATTTTGTTTAGTAAGATACATACAGCTAATATACAGTGCTTTAGCTTACT
>BOPN01003727.1:52500-60000 GCA_017312705.2 Penaeus japonicus | reverse complement strand
AAGATGATGATAAAGATAATAGATGGTGATGATGGCGATGATTGACGATGATAATAATGATATGAATAAGGATAATGATAATAATGATGAGGAAAATGATGATAAATGATGATGGTGATGATTGATGATGATAATGATGATATGAATAAGGATGATAATAATGATAATGACAACGATTATGAAAATAAGGATAATGATAGAAATTATGATAATAATGATAATAATAACTAAGATAATGATTTTAAATGATGATGATAATGACAATAACTATAATACGACGAATAGAAACAATAACAACAAAGGTAAGGATAATGAAAAATAAGAACAAGGAAAAAGTATCATAAGACAATTATCTGCATGACCTGTATTCATATATTCCATTCCTTCGTCATAATGTCATGCATACTTGACATCAAAAGACGGTGGAGGGAGTTAAGGGAAAAAAATACAGACAGGTATTCACATGTAAACAGACAGGTAGACAGAAGTATATATAGAGATAATACACAGATAAAGGCAAGACTGACAGGTATCTAGATACATGCATAATACACGAAACGTAAAGAGCGAGAGACGCTTTATCCCGAACCCCCAGGCACGGCAGCTGGCCACGAGCTTCCACTTTCATTAACAGGAGCGAAACGATCTCCGTTCAAACTCCTGCAGCTGAGACATCTCTCTAGATGTTTTCTGACGTCTTCATCCCTTGTCTTCCACGGTCCATTACCTACGTTTGCCCCAACCACTTCGCTTTACTAACCTTCCGCTACGCTTCACTTCAACTACTTGGCAGCAGCACGTCTGCCATCATACCTGCGCTACCGTCTGTGTTGGTAGGACGCTGGCAACACTGTTTTTTTCTCTCGTAATGTGGAAGAGACAGGCAAGCAGCGATCTTGGGTGGAATTATGTGGAATGCTGGATCTGTTTTGGCCTGTCGATGTTTTATATAAGAAAGAAGAAAGAAAGGAAGCCAGATGTTTATTATTGATGGAACTATATTTTTAGGCTAACCATGAAATGTCTGTTATTACCGTATTACAGTGTAGCTCTATAACTATGCCTCCATTAAGCCCTGAGATCATCGCACTTAAATAAACGGCTTTGCAAATATTTTGTATCTACAGCGATGCAATGAAAAACGTGTTTGAAAAGCGAAAGGGCTCTGAACAAAAAGTTTGGCTTCATGAATATTGTACATAGTGTCACTTCTATCAAAATAACTGAATGGTGGTGCGCGTAAAAGTTTTTCTTTGTTTTTTCTCCCATCCGACTGTGAAGTATTTATAAACCACAACTATTCTATAGTATCACACTCTGGCCAAAACTCTTATATCGCCGATACAAAAAACGCACCAGTGCAAGTTTCTGGGGATTCGCCGTAAAACAGTTAAAACAAATGTCCAATTCGTGCAGTTGAACATTCTTGTCTCCCTAGAGAGTTTTATGACGGAACATTTCCTTGGAGCGCCACTCGAGGGGGGTGGGGGGAGGGGGTGAGAGGAGTAAGAGGAGAGCGGAGAGCTGACTTACTAGAAATTCCTGTTGTCTTGAAGGAATCTGTTCATGGAAATCGCAATGAGGTAGATTTTCTGCAGTTCGTTCCGGTGGAGATTGTGTCTTTCCGCACTTCCCCTCCGTCAGCTGGCTATCTCTACTCATTGTCCTCACTATCAACTGGCTTTAGGACTCATGGTTCAAATATATGTGGTTAATAGAGCATCCAGTAAGGCTCAGCGACCAGCGACCGCACTGAAATAGCTTTAGTTTCTTGCTTTCTGGCACTGATTGTTTATATGGTCTTGGCATCGCGGACATTCGTTAAGGCTGTTGCATCTTGAAAATCGCCCGGACTAAGATCAGGAAGTGTTTCCCCCTGCGATGTTAAACGAAGCAAACTGGACCTCGTTGAGAAAGAACTAAGTGACTGATCAATTATCCCCCAAGCCCCTGGTGAATAGTGCGCCCAGTTTCTGTCGTGTCCGCATTATCTGTAAGTAATTTCTCTTTATCACCGACAAAGAATTGGAGAGAACAAGGGAGAGGTAGGCTTAAGGAACGCGCTCTTAATGCGAGTCGATTATTCACGGGATTTTTTTTTTTTTTTTTATGAAAGAGAGAGAATTCTGGTCTAAGAGGAAACTGAAGTACAAAAAGGTCGTTGTGGATCTCTTTCAGAGCTCCTGTGTGCAATTCGTGGTTCAAGTTAAGTCTTTCGAGGAAGGGAAAGAAAAGGAAACGAAAAAAAATAGATGATGAGGAATAAGAAAAAGAATAGATAGAGGAGAGAATAGAAAAGGAAAGAGAGAAAAGATGACAGGTAGAAAAAAAAGAGTGTTAAGGCAAAGGAATGGACACTGACAGGACGTAACAAACAAATTACTCTAACGTGTAGATATGAAAGCAGAAAATGTAAAATACATAAAAAGGGTTTATCAAAAGATGAGACAAAACTTCACACCTGAAAATTAAATCCAGGAAGATATCGTAACTGTTGTCTCATCTTTTAATAAACTTGTTTTGCGCATAGTGTTTTCTCTGCCACAGACTACATGTGAAATAAAAATACTAAATAAACGCAGAGACAAGCAGACGAAGAGAAAAGGCAAACACAAAATAAAATAAAATAAAAAACTAGAGACATAAAGAAATAAAATTCCCTTCATCTCGCAATCTTCATCAGAAATTCATACCGTTCTCTCTTGCTCTCCCAGTATTTATAACTGCAATAAAATTCATTTCTACGTAATTACATTAGAATGTTGACCTCCCCCCCCATCCTTCTTCTCCTTCTCCTCCTCCTTTTCTTCCTCCTCTTCTTCCTCCTCCTACTTCCTCTCCTCCTCCTCCTCTTCATCCTCCTTCTTCTCCTCCTCCTTCTCCTCCTCCTTCTCCTCTTCTTTCTCTTCTTCCTTCCCCTCTTCCTTCTCCTCCTCCTTCTCCTCTTCTTTCTCTTCTTCCTTCCCCTCTTCCTTCTCCTCCTCCTTCTCCTCTTCTTTCTCTTCTTCCTTCCCCTCTTCCTTCTCCTCCTCCTTCTCCTCTTCTTTCTCTTCTTCCTTCCCCTCTTCTTCCTACTCCTCCTCCTCCTACTCCTTCTCCTACTCCTCCTTCTCTTCTTCCTTCTCCTCCTTCGTCTCCTCCTCCTTCTCCTCCTCCTTCTCCTCCTCTTCCTCCTCCTCCTCTTCCTCCTTCTCCTCCTTCTTCTCCTTCTTCTCCTCCTCCTTCTCCTCCGCCTCCCCCTCCTTCTCCTCCTTCTTCTCCTTCTTCTCCTCCTCCTTCTCCTCCGCCTCCTCCTCCTTCTCCTCCTTCTTCTCCTTCTTCTCCTCCTCCTTCTCCTCCGCCTCCTCCTCCGCCTCCTCCTCCTTCTCCTCCTTCTTCGCCTTCTTCTCCTTTTTCTCCTCCTCCTTCTCCTCTTCCTTCTCCTCCTCCTCCTTCTCCTCCTTCTTCTCCTTCTTCTCCACCTCCTTCTCCTCCTCCTCCTCCTCCTCCCCCTCCCCTTCCTCCTTCTTCACCTCTTCCTTCCCCTTCTCCTTTTCCTCCTTCATCTTCCTCTTCTTCTCCTCCTCCTCCTCCTCCTCCTCCTCCTTTTCTTCCTCCTACTCCTCCTCTTCCTCCTACTCCTACTCCTTCTCCTCCTTCTCCTCCTCCTCCTCCTCCTCCTCCTCCTCCTCCTCCTCCTCCTCCTCCTCCTCCTCCTCCTCCTCCTCCTCCTCCTCCTCCTCCTCCTCCTCCTCCTCCTCCTCCCCTCTTTCTCCTCCCCTCTTTCTCCTCCCCTCTTTCTCCTCCCCTGCTCCCCTTTCCCCTTGCTTCCTCCCACCTCCCCCCTCGCCCCTCCTCTCTTTTCCTTCGGCTTCCCCCCTCTCTTTCTTTCTCCTTCTGCCCATTTCCTTCTCCTCGGATTCTCCTCTTCTTTTTCCCATTCCTCTTTCTTCTCTCTCCCTTCATCTCCCTCCCTCTCCTCCTTCCCCACCTTCTTCCTCCACTTCCTCTCCCTTTCCTCTCCCTTTCCTCTCCCTCTCCTCCTTCCCCACTTTCTTCCTCCACTTCCTCTCTCTTTCCTCTTTCCTTCCATTCTCTCACCTTCTCCTCTCCTGCTTCCCCCTTCTACCTTCTTGCCCCTCCCCCTTCACCTTTCTATCTCCCCTACTTTCTCCTTCATCCTCCCCTTTCATCTCCCCCCTCCCCTTCACCCTTCTATCTCCCCCCTCCACTTCACCCTTCTGTCTCCCCCCCCCCTCCACCCCTCCCCCTCCATCATCCTCTCCCTTTCCCTCATACCCTCCCTTCCCCTCTTTCACACACACTCATTCGCCTCCTTCACCCCTCCTTCCCCCCATCCCCACCTAAACCCCACCCCCACCCCCACCCCATCCCCTCCCTACCCCACTCCCGCCTCAACCCCACCCGACGCGAGCGTAAACTAGTCAGCCTCGGGAAAATTACGAGCTGGAAAAGGCGAACCTCACCGCGAGTAACATGATCAACCATCGACCGTGATTAAAAACTTTGGCGCTCCATCACGTCTGAGAATGGCCAGGGGGGCGGGGGGGACGGGTGATGGGGTGGGGAGGGGGGGCATTCAGCTGTCGTCATCTCGCGCGCGGAGGAGGTCGTCAGCACGATAGGAGGAAATCGATGGATAAGAAAAGGTAGAAAGGAGAGGAAGAGAGAGATAGAGGGGGAGAGAAGGAGAGAAAGAGAGGGGGTGGGGGTAGAGAGAGAGAATGAGAGATAGAGAGAGAGGAGGGGAGGGAGAGAGAAGGAGAGACAGAGAGAGAGAGAGATAGAGAGAGATAATGAAGAAAACTAAGCATAAAAGAGTAAAAAGAAAAGTTGAAAAATAAAAATAAATAAGAGAGAGAGAGGAAGAGAAGGAGAGCGGGAAGATGGGTAAAAAAAAAAATTCCCCTCCCAAGCCTATGAGTCACCCAAAGTACTGTACTCTGTTTTCAAAAATGAGAAAAGTACGATGAGTGAATATGCACTGGGCCGCGATGACAGTGGTATGTGGACTCCGTTTTCTATGCTCCGCGCATTAAAAAGGATTTATGTTTAGGATGAGGCGAAAGTTTGGTCGGCGTCAGTGAGTTGGCGTTAATGAATTGCACAGGATGTCCCCGCGCACGATCTAGCACAACCGATTGTAATGTCTCCTGTTTGTTTGTTTTTCTTTCCTTTTCTTTTTCTTTCTTTTTCTTTTTTTGTACGTGTGATATTCCTTTGTCTTCAGTTGTGGAGAACCACTTCAAAAGTCTGCAATATTCCCCTGCTGGTCGTTAGCTGAACCACTTCAAAAGTTAACGTACTGAAGCTAGCCAGTGTTTCATCACCATTTTCAGCCAGGAACCTTGGACGTGTATTAACTCATGTCCCGAAAAACAATCGGAAATTGATCTTCAGTTTGTTGATACTATCTGTGAAAACCAATGTCCTGCCCTCCAGATTAGTCTTTTAATAACTGCGTGTCACCTTCCACACCTTTTTTACTTGACCGTGTTGTTTCAGATAAGATAATATTTTATCTAATAATTTTCAAGCCCAGATGACGAGAGGGAGGTTCGCATTAAAAAGCAAAGAAACTGATTCACAAACTCCATTCATTCCCACTAAGGCTGTACCCAAATCCTTTTTCCATTATGAAGTCCAATAAAAAGGACAGTTGCTCGACAGAGGAAATTTTAAGTCTCTGTGTTATATCTATGGCATTATATGTGACGTTATGTCTTTACTGTCTCATCTTCCTCTTCTTCCTCTTCCTCTTCCTCCTCCTCCTCCACCACCACCTCCTCCTCCTCCTCCTCCTCCTCCTCCTCCTCCTCCTCCTCCTCCTCCTCCTCCTCCTCCTCCTCCTCCTCCTCCTCCTCTTCCTCTTCCTCTTCCTCCTCCTCTCCCTTTTCCTCCTCCTCCTCCTCCTCCCTCTCTCCCTCCTCCTCTCCGTTTTCCTCCTCCTCCTCTCCCTTTTCCTCCTCCTCCTTCTCTTCCTCCTCCTCTTCCTCTTCGTCTTCCTCTTCCTCTTCCTCCCCCTCCTCCTACTCCTCCTCTTTTTTATGAAAAAGATTTTGGAAACCAAATTAATGATTCAAACATGGTTGTCGGTCTTTGGTTTAGTTTTTCTGTAGCTATTTTAAGAATAAGTAATTCAAATAAAGATGAATAATTTCAGTCCGAAAAATCTCATGAAAAAATGTGTGTCTAGTTATCATATGCAAAACATATGATGGAAAATTAGAGCTATATAAACATTTTAAACGAACCAATCAGCTGCTTTTACCGAAAGGAAGTGTGATTAAAACGCCTGATTGAAATATGTAAGGGCTTGCTAACAACGAGACTAACTGCACAAAGAATAATGGTTATTTTCATAATCTTGATGGTGTTCATGATAGTAGTAGCAGTAACAATGTTAATGATGCTGATAATGATGATGATGGAAGTGATCATAACAGGTACAATAACAACTAATTATGACAATTACGATTATGATAATGATAATAATGAGAGCGATGATAAAGATAATATCAAGGTGATTATAAGAATTATGATAATAATAGCAATGATAATAATGATTATTACAATAATAATAACAATAACCGTAAAGTGATAACGATGATAACAATAATAACAATTATATCAATAATAACGATGATGGTAATGATAATACTAAAGATGATGGCAAAAGTAATATTGATAATGACAATAGGAGAAATAATCATATTATTCATGATATCAATAAGAATTATGATGATGATATTAACAGTAATGATAATTATCATTATTATCACTATTGTTGTCATTATTATTATTGATAATGATAACAATATTGGTAGTAGTAATATTAATGATAATAATGATAATAATGATACAATAATGATTATGATAATGATAATAATGATGATAATGATAATAATGATGATAATAACAATAATAATAATGATAATGATAATTATGATACTACTACTACTAATAATAATAATAATAATCGTAATAATCATCATAATAATAATGATGATGATAATAATAATAGTGAATATGATGATACGGATAATAGAAGTAATAATGATAATAAGGATAATGACAATGGCAATACTAATTAGGGTAAAAGTAAGAACAATAATAACACAAAATAGTGATAAAAATTATAAGAATGATAATGGTAAGGGTACAAACACTAAGTTCAATAATGATAACAATATCAATAATAATGATAATGATAAAAGGATGATGATATTAATGATAACAATTATGATGGTAATGCTAACAAGATAATGATGATAGTAATAAAATAATGATTATAATGATAATGATTATAATGATAATAATGATAATGATTACAATGATAATAATGATAATGATATTAATAATAATGATAATGATACTAATAATAATGATAATTTTATTAATAATAATGATAAGGATATTAATGATAATAATAATGATGTTGATAATAATAATTGTTATCATCATTATAACAACAATAATCAAATAATGGAGGGGAAAAGG
>BOPN01003726.1:132500-133684 GCA_017312705.2 Penaeus japonicus | reverse complement strand
GAGAGAGAGAGAGAGAGAGAGAGAGAGAGAGAGAGAGAGAGAGAGAGAGAGAGAGAGAGAGAGAGAGAGAAGAGAGAGAAAGAGAGAGAGAGAGAGAGAGAAAAGAGAGAGAGAAAGAGAGAGAGAGAGAAAAGAGAGAGAGAGAGAGAAAGAGAGAGAGAGAGAAAAGAGAGAGAGAGAGAGAGAGAACCTTGTCAATGCAATGATTAAAGCAGGCAAAGAAAAATCTGGCTTTGGAAGCCTGCAAACTACTCAGGTATGAAGACAGAACTTCGGTCACTGGACTGGGATGTTCTTCTGGCAGGGAATGCAAATGACAAGGCTTCCCTTCTCACCAGTCTTCTCACCACAACGCAGGAGAAATCTATCCCTTCACGGACATAAACCACAAAACCAGGGGACCAAGCCTGGTTCGGTTACAGATGGCATTTAGCCTCTATTAAGAAATACAGACTATGGAAAAGATACAAATCCAATCAACAAGACATAATAAAACTCTATATAAAAATGTACGAAAAGGAATGACGCACTTGTAAATGAGCTCGTGACGGACGGCAAAAGGAGACTAAGAAAAAAATGTCAAGTGTAGAAGCAGGCAGCAAAGACTGGTGGTCACTTGTCAAGGAGCACCATTTGGAAATCGAGAGTCCACGGTACACCCACCAAGCAAGTCCGATGGCGATGGTACAACCGCTAAAAGTAATCACGAAAAGGCTGACCATATTCAGCAGAAAAACGATTATGCCGGATGTCAACAAGACACCTTTAGAGTTACCTTTGAAGTGCCATGAAGTACTTTATAGTTTTCAGGTGTGACACACCAGAATGGAAAAGATCTTTAAAAATGTCAATACTAAAAAGGCACCAGGTTCAGACAATGCCAGCCCACATACTCTATATAGATGTGCAGCAGAGTTATCCCAACCTTTATCGTCACTCTCCCAGTCTTGTACTGAAGAAAATTCATAGTGATTCATAAGAAGTAATTTAAGGCCAATCCCGATGACTATCGGCCTATCTCCCTTTTGCCATGTATCAGCAAGGTATTTGAAAAGATAATTGCTGAACAGCTCATAGAACATCTGGAAAACCACAATATCGTTTCCGCTAGATAGTTTGTTTTTCGATCATTCAACTGCTGACCTTCTGTTATTACTTACCAAAAAAGGACAAGACGCACTAGA
>BOPN01003726.1:107500-110000 GCA_017312705.2 Penaeus japonicus | reverse complement strand
CAGGATGTGGGATTTCTTCAATATATTTCAGGCAATGGGACTTCAGTTTTGACAGTTTGTTAATATGGACATATATGTGAGTTCTATGCCATGGACCAGATAGTTTGGTTATCAAAATTTTAAGAAAATTGAAGTTCAGGATAGTCTGGCTATTTTAAGTTGGAGTGCATTAGATTGGAATATCAGGGCCCAGTAAACCTGACTCTGTAATTGACCTCATTTGCCAGAGCTTGGAAAATTCGTGCTCTGGGTAGAAGCTGGGTAGAAGTACAGTGTTAGTTTGGGTGACACGACTGTAGATTGTGGAGAGATTTTGTTCTTTCCTCATGATCAAAACTTTAGCAGTCATCGGGAAACCTAGTGTAATTATAATAGCCTTGTTATGGAGAACATAAAGGGGCGTGAGAGCAAACAGACTAACCACATGACTCTGAAGAAAGCACTAATATATCTGCTACTTATATACTGTAATGGTCGCAGCCTTTCCAAACAACGTTCTTTAATATTTTGAATAATTTCCTGGGTGAACGAGAACTACGTGACATGAGGTGTGTAGCAATCACCATAACACCAAGATACCTGTAGAAATCAGTTCTTGTTATAACCTGTCCACCTAACCTGGGTATGTAAGGCAGTTGACTAGGTCTGGATATATGTTTGGTCTTGATTGGGTTGATTATGAGGCCAAGATAAGCACATTTGTTGCTGACTTTCCTGAATGAAGATGTCATCCGCATATAATGTGATATTGCATAGGTCTTCTAACTCATTGTTCAGTTTGCAGAGTGCATACATATGTTAAATATTGTAGGGGAATATACTTCACTTTGTGGGATACCAAACTCTAGTTTGCCAAAAACACTAATGGTACCTTGGTAACATACTTAACTTTCCTTGCAGATAAATAGCTTATCCTTGTCTCCCAAGAGCATTAGCTCATGGAGAATTACTGTTGGGAAGACTCTGTCTGAGGCACCCTTAAAGTCTATTAAGTATAAAGACTGTGCTTTAGTTCCATTTAGGTACTGTGCTAAACACATTGGTGTTCCTTTCCCTTTCTGGAAGCCACAGATAGATGGATGAATTTGTTTTTTGGTCTGATGAAGGAGACGAGTCAGAAGGATTCTTTCACATGCTTTAGAGAGACAGGATGTTAGTGAAATTGGCCTAAATTCGTCTGGGAAGGATGGTTGACAGTTCTATGAGGTAGGCAGAGTACCTGTAGTATAGGATAAGTTGAAGAGATCTAGAAGATGATTTTTCTTCCATTTAACTATAGCTTAACAAGGAGTCAGATAATGTCATATGCAATTCCATCATCCTCAGGTGCAGTTGATTTGCTAGTTTCTATTGCTGCAAGAAGCTCGTTAATTGTAAATGTTGAGAAGTGATATATCTACCATTTCCGGATGAGGATGGGGTGTTGCAATGTATGAATTGGCTTTAATCTAACTGAGAGTCGTGGAGTCAATTGATTCTGCCCAGACATACAAATTCTCATCTCGCTATTGAGTAATCAATTCGTTCAGCTTTTTACTAAATAAAACAAGGGCCCTAGCAAGGTAGGGGATGCTTCCTAAGTGTTTTGTTAACTCACAGTAAACCGTATTCACTTTCTAGGAAGCTCTATGCACAGTGTTGTTGTTGTTCTTTTGGCGTGGAGTTGACTAATAATGTAGTCAACTGTTGATAAAGTGTTTCAAAAGCTCGAGATTGATAGACGTAAATTCCTCATACCAGCAGACAATCCTTATAATGAACTCATCATGGTATTTAGTGGCGATATGATATCGTAAGTTTTTTCTAAGGGACATAAGAGGATGGCGAGCATTAAAATCTCCACATAATAACATGTTATTATATATAACATTGTCAAGAGGTTTTAGGTACCCCTTCGCTATCATGTGCTTTATATACATTAACAATGGTGATAGTTTTGTCATCAGTATAATTCAGCACATGTGTCATGTTTGCCATTGATCACCTTGGATGGTATGGAGTTCTTTGTGTATATGCTAAGCCCTCTTGTAGAGAGATTAGCCATATCATAAAAAGCACTAGTTCTTACTTCTTGAAGGCAACACACATGAACATCCCCAGAGTGAAGTGTCTGCAATGCATTTCAAATAATTACTTGGAGCCATCAGTTGTCCTTTGACCATTTCCAAGATCCACTGACGGATGCAAAGAGGCGGTTAGTGTAGGCTGTCGTTCCTCCAGGAAAAGGGTGGACATCCTTTACAGGTATCTAAATTGTTGGGCATTTGTTGCGGCATCATGAGAATCATCTGGCCCTGCTGCTTCATCATCTGCTCCATCTTCTTAATCAGCATTTGCTGATTATCCTGTTGCACCGACGGTGAAGCTGGGGCTAGAGTTCGGACCGGGGCTGGAGCTAAGATGGGCACTGGAGTTGGCACTGAAGATGTTTTTGGTGTTACAGGAACTTGTACTCCTGCTGGTACTGGTGCTGTGCCTGGTGCCTGGGATTCTTTGAAGA
>BOPN01003726.1:67500-72500 GCA_017312705.2 Penaeus japonicus | reverse complement strand
GTGTGTGTGTGTAAAAGCATTGCTAAAATCTGTAACAAGGCATCGGCAGAAATCTATTGTGCAAACAATTCCTGGCGATTTTTCATGTATTTGTACACGTTAACATTTTTCACTTGTTAAAGCCATTGAGTATGGATCTCCTACTTATTACTGATGTCTTGTTTGCAACATTAGGCGTCACGTTCCCGTCAGTGCTTTTTGTGACAATACTCTACATCACCACCTTACATACAGATGGTTATAAAGTGAAAAATTAATCGTGTGTAAGTATGAGTTGTCTACAAATCATAACTATATATATTTTTTCAATTATAGATAAACTTTCTCATAAGTAATGTTCGTTTACCTCCGCTATTAACCAGACTTCCAATTTCGGACTAACGACACAGTCTCCAAGAGTAGTTGCAATCCCTAACAAACCGCACAATGTGTTGCATATTGCGGTCCGGACCAGCTGTGTTCGTCTGTCCGCTGGTCATTAAGAGTGAAACGTTGTATATGGAGGTTTTCTGAAGCGAATGGGAATTAATGCAATTCACTTAAACCTGTTACTTTCAAATAGCAACCGATGAATTTAAGGAAAACATATAGCATCTTTCGTTTAGTCATTAAAGGTTTTTTCTCTTTTTTTTTCTTTCTTTCTTTTCTTCTCTTTTTTGTCACGAGGACAATGAAGTACTAATTTCGTCGCTTCAAGGTCTGACCTCAAATTCTGGTCGATTGCTTTCCGCTGTAGAGGCATTTTCTAAAGAAATATATTGTTATGTGTTATTTACATATCTGTCTATTAGTTTTTGAGTGTGCAATTGCAATGAATCAGAAACCGCAAAAATAGTGAATAGCCGGCCTACCAAACACAGGTAACATAGATTGCATACCACAGGTGACTTACCTTCAGAAGCCGTCACATGGTATCAATTTTTACGTGGATATTTTGCTGCTGATGATGCAATTGACACAATGATTGACATTCCCAGCCGGTTGTGTTTGAAAGCAAGAAGTTCAACTCGAACGTCTTTGTAATAGTAATTCACCATTAGCATGAGGACGCTGCATGGCGGTTGCATCCCTGTGCAAATAGCAATATTGCCATTGCGCTCAGATGTTATTTGACAGCGTGGATATTTTGTTTGTGGACGAGGCTAACCACGAGACAGATGTGTCAACACTTTCTAAAGACACACGGGAATGAATGACTCATACTTGTTGCAATGGATCCTCTTTTCAGCATTTGGGGGGCTGCAAAATTACTCCTTTGTTGTTTGAATTTGTCCTCGCTTTCATTCTCTTTCTCTCTTAATTCTCACTTGTCATTGTGTTCATAACTCTCAGTCAGCAGTGTAGTTAACCCAACATGTTGGAAACGTCACCAAAATGGGCTGATTATGTCGACTTCCTTCCCCTGAGTTGGCCTTGCGTGACCTGACCCTCGACCCCTGAGGTTCCCACGGTTCCGTGCGGGGATCGTCAGTCCATCTTAAGTGTCGGGAATTTCGAAACAAAAAGGATGTGTGTCATCTGGCATGATGTTTTTTAGTTTAGATTTTAACTTATGGGGAAGATATATAAATAAAAGATGTAGAACGTGTTTGGCAACAAATTCTAATCAATAGAAAACTGACGCTAAACTAAAGACAGCGAGAGGCAAATTATTCACTTACTATAATCATGACAAGTTAATAATGCATCAGTGATTATAAATAAAGCAAGGTGCGCCGATAGTGAAGAAGGAAATTACAAATTCATTCGATATGCTAAACATACAGTTGTAAATGGATCGATGGTTGCAATGGATGTTTGATCTATCAGAATTCGTTGGACGATTCTAGAATCACTCCCCTCTTTTATAAACGTAATCAAAGCAATATTCCCAGTATCTCTATATATACCCACTTTCACTTCATTCTCTCTCTCTCTCTCTCTCTCTCTCTCTCTCTCTCTCTCTCTCTCTCTCTCTCTCTCTCTCTCTCTCTCTCTCTCTCTCTCTCTCTCTCTCTTTCTCTTGCGGCGAATCGTTCATACAGATAAATGCGAATCTATATCGGGAGTTGGAAAATGAAATGATGACAAGGGCGAACATCCGCCACTATCACTTTTATTACCTTCCCTATTCCATACAACTATTTCTGCTATCACTATTCTAACACATCATTATCTCATCATTGTCGCTGTTCGGTATTTCACCATTCCCTTCTTCGTAACATTCGCTAACCCTCTGACACGTTCCATAGGCAATGACGTCAGCATTTTTCCCTTCGGCGTGGTTTGTCTTTTTTCTTTCTTTGTTTATTCTTTCTCGATGTCTGTGTGTCTGTGCGAAAGAAGGTTGGAAAGAATAAGAAAAGGGAAGAAAGTGAGAGAGAGAAATGAGGGGAGGGGAGTATGAGGTTGTATACGTGTGTGTGTGTGTGTGTGTGTTTGTATATGTCTGTACATCAGCGGAGACGGTGTTTACTAATCTTTTCTTTTCGTGCATTTTCGTAGAATGCAAAGCGAGGCAGAAGGAAAGAATTTCACGGTGTTCGAATCCGGAGATGGAAGTTGATGGATAATGACTTGGTTAGTAGAAGTTAAAGAAACGAGAGACGAACAGGAGCAATAACAGAAAGGGAAAGAAAAAACGAAGGAAAAAAATGGAGAAACAAGAAGTACTCCCACACACACGCACACACACACACACACACACACACACACACACACACACACACATACACACACACATACACACACACACAGGCACACACATACACACATACACACACACGTATGTATAAATAGATAGATAGATACATACATACATATATGCATATATATATATATATATATATATATATATATATATATATATATATATATATATATATATGTATATATATATACATATATATGAATGTACATACACACACAGACACACACGCACATAAATATATATATATATATATATATATATATATATATATATATATATATATATATATATATATATATATATATATATATATATATATATACATATATGAGAGAGAGATCATCGGCCTAGCACTTACACTGAAACGCGAATTCACAGAAGAGATAATCACTGTAGAGTCATTCTTAACAATGGCTGCCCTTGCGAGGGAAGATCGAAAGATTTTCTCCATCGTATCACTCCCCTTCCTTCAGACGCTCACTTCAATCCCGCCCCGTCTCTTCACCTTCGAGGTGCGTCAAAAGAAAGAAAATGGAGCTAATAACAGACGAGGAAATAAGAAGCAGAGTTGAAGAAATGAGACGCCTCCGACGGCCGGTGTTACTGAGTCGCCAAATCGTTTTCCCTTTGCCTCCGTCGTCAGCGCCTGCAAGGCTCGGGGTTCTTTCCCTTGGGCCGAACGGTGCTCACCAAGTCATCACCGAAGAAGATAGAGAGAAAGTTCTTCGGGCGGTGATGAAACCAGCTTTGCCTTCTTCATGGCCTGAGGGAAGGGGGCGGAGGTGAGAGAGGGGTGGGGGGGGTGTCCAGGAGGAGAGAGGAAGGGAAGGTGGGAGGTGATAGAGAGGCGGAACGAACGAAGAAGAGAAGTGAAGTGGAAGGGGAAGTGGTAGAGTAGATGGACGAAGGAGAAAGGGGAATGGGAGATGAGGGAGAGGAGGCGATGTGGAGGGGAAGGGGGGAGATTGAAATGGGGAAAAGAGATGAAAGAACGAAGGAAAGGGATGGTTGAAGAGAAGGGAAAGGGCAGGAGTGTGGTAGGAGGGGTATGAGGCATGACTTGAAATTCGCTATAGACACAAGGTTTCTTTTGACGGTTCATTCACGGTTCATTTCTAAGTCCATTGACCCCCCCCCCCCCTGTCCAAGAACTCTTGAATACGGGCTCCTTGCTCGGGACCCGAGGGCCTCGTTCGCCTCGTCTGACTCGGCGGTCGGCGTGTGAGATTTCCGACAATCTGTGCGTGTGGCGCGGAGGCATTTGTTAATGTACATGGAATTTTCAGATATACACAGGCACATGTGCACATACACTTATACGCACACACATAGATTCATAAACGCTCAAGCACACACACACATACACCTACACACACACACACACACACACACACACACACACACACACACACACACACACACACGCGCGCGCGCGCGCGCAAACACACACATATACACTCACACGCACATAGGTTTAAGTATGAATTTATACGGGAAGAATGTAGATTCATAAACGTACAGGCATACGTATGCACATCCATATGCACTGTAATACAAACATTGAAGCTTAAAAGTAAGTTATGTTCAATTTGAACGTATTGCACTCACTTATCACAGGTACGCGTTCTCTAACTCATTGATTTAATCCTCAGCCAAAAGCCATTTTTCTCTTCTATACACACCTCATGTACATACAAGAATAACGAAAAAGCACATCCCAACACAAAGAAAATGTCTGGGAGTGCATGAAGGAAAGCAAGCATAATAAAGCGTCATGCGCTCCTTCTCCTCTCCTTCAGGATGCGGACGCGGGTGCTGCTCGCGGCGCTGGTGGCGGCGCTGGCGGTCCCTTATGCCGACTCCATCCTGGTGCTGGGCGGCGCCGCGGCGGCGGGCACCGGCATCTCGCTGGGACTGGGCGGCGCCGGTGGCCTTGCCGGCGGCCTCGCGTCTGGCTTGGCCGCCGTTGGCCTGCTAGGTAAGCCAGTTAGGTCTTTCTGTGTACCCAAGTCAAGAGCTCGGCAAATTGCCTTCGCCATGAACTACTTAAGGGCATGGCTTGATAATATGTCAATAGAACGAAGCAAAGGCATTTTGACGGACAGTTATGCGGAGCCAGAATTTAGAGGACATTAAAATTCTTAAAGTAGCAGATTTATTATGATCTTTAAAACCTCTCCTGCCAAACATTCACTTGTCCTCTCCTCTTGCCGAGCGCAGGAGCACTCAAGCTCGGCCTACTCGCTCTGGCGGCGAAGAAGGCTGCCGTCTTCGGCAAGGGCGGCGGCGGCTGCGGCGGCGGCGGCTACGG
>BOPN01003726.1:60000-62500 GCA_017312705.2 Penaeus japonicus | reverse complement strand
TGCCTTGTACCCCGTTGTTGATGATTTATAATTAAATTGTTTTTCCACAGAAGATAAAATCGGCTGATCAAAGGTATTAGTTTTCGAACGATAGTTTTGAAACCACGGGAATTTCTGGAAAGCCTGACATAGATTTTCGAATATATATTTCAAAGGAGTCACACATATACATTTATAAATCATAGAAATTCAACAATCATATAGGTAAATATCTGTCACTGTCCCGCATGTAGTCATTGGAGTTTTTGACGCTTGGCGAATAGCACGGCGTTTACTTGACCCTTTACCCGTCGAAAGAGAAGAAATTCTGGCGTGCATATTGCTGGAAAAGATCGATCCACCGGCAACTGAAAGCTGAAACCCGGAAGCCTCGTCCAGCGCTAGCCGCACACAGGCCCGGTAAAGCCTGTGTACGTGCAGAAGGTCGAAGCGGACACGGTGATGTCTCGGTTGGTAGAAGTCGTCACAATCGTCGCCGTGGTCGTGCTGGTCGTGCGGATAGTGAAGAAGATCTTCTCCTTGTGTTCCTCGCGGCCGCCAAGAGACCCCAAAAGCTCGTCCGTCTCCTCCTGTTGGGTGTTCTTCGAGTCCTCAAGGAAGGGGGTGTTGTCGCCACCGGAGATGTCGATGCCTTTGGGAAGGGAGTGCCTCAGTCTGCGGCCCTGGCACGCTGTGGCCTGTGCTGTAAAAAAGGTCGAGAGGATTTTACCCAAAGTCTGGAAATATGTAAGGCGTCTGTAATAGAATGTGTGAAATGAAGAAAATGTGATGATGAAGTAAGACCGAAATGTGATACGACTGGAATAGATATTGGAGTTTACATACTTTTAACGGATACATGCAGCATACTATTATTCACATTCGCGACAAAAGTCCTCTGCATTGATTTAGCCATGAAGACACAAGAAACACTCACTGGTAAAGCAGAAGTAGGGGATGACTGAAGTCATGGTGGAGAGCGTTGTGACTGTCGTGGTTAGGTGCGTTGCCAAGAGGAATTTTTCAAGCAGCGGCGATTCTAGAAAAAGAATGATAATGCCTATGGTACTTTTTAGGGCGGCAGGAGGTGCATCGGGCTCGAAAATGCTGGCATTGATGCATTCATGAACGGTTAAAGGTAACACGCTGTAAATCAATACTTGTCATGTGAATGCGGAAAGAGGAATAATGTGCAAAAATGAACTTTTTTATAATCTGTATATACATTTAATGATGACATATGTATTATTACATGCAGGAGAAAAGACAAAAAAATGACACAAAAATCTGATTACACTCAGGATAATACAAAATATAAACTATCATTTGCTCAAGACCATTTCCAAACACCTTGGTCGCTCATTAGATGGCATCGTAACAAGGCGTAAGACGTAACAAGGACACGGTTTAGTACATACCATTGTCTGAGACCCTTCTTTTGCAGGAGCACGTGACCAGCAACGCCGCAGCAACGCAATAAAAGAACGCTTTATGCTGAATATAAACAAACGTAAAAGGTTATTGCAAGATTATGGAGGTTGTATTTTCAGATTTACTGGTGTATATAGATCTCTTATTCTTACTGTCAAGATCAGTGATTCTCAGCCCTTCGCCTGGCATTTGCCCCCACGGCTGGTCATCCACAAAAATATGTGGCACAAAGGCATAAAAACGAATCACTTTGATAAAGAAGAAAAGATATAGCTACTGTCCGGTTAGTTTTTAAAAATCTAATAAAACAACTGAAGTATTTTCACTAGTCACTAAGTCAATATGTTTTCTTATTCAAAAGTAGCTCCGTATAACTTGGTATAGATATATCCCCTGTCATATAAAATAGTACCTCCAGGGTGGGGGTTCTATCACTGTTCTAATGCAAGCATGGACGCATTTTGAGAAATTAGCAAAATCTATATTCTTCGCCAGATTTATTTACATGATATCTTTAACCCCATACACAACGCTGATGGCGAAAGTGATATTTACACCGTCCATTCCCTTGCCACTTCTTAAATCTAATATTGTAATTGCCTTCCCTATATTCAGTAAAGGCGTCATTCCGCTTTCATCTTTATGTATAATAAAATTGTATAAATACATCAACCTATCTTTTCCCTCTCTACAAAATAGATAATTTTTTAAATAACATATTATCCTCCCTAAACGCTCCTTATTTTCTTCACAACATAAAATATAATTCTTAGCTATCCATTTATTCTATATTCAATTTAATCAACATTGACCCTTTCATTCCACTACAAGGATTATAAACCAATGCCTTCCCTATAAACAGTTTCTTTGACACGGAACCAATGCCTTCACCACAAAGAATAAGAACTTCACCAACACTTTGAATTCCATGTTTACGAATCTACACAAGGATCACCTCACCAACGCTTACTCACCAGCATGGTTCCTTCGAGTCTTGAACACCTCTCGGATCAGAATACCTTATATATGGTGCTTCTCTTCCCCTATCCCTTCGCGAGATTGAGGAAGGGAAGAGAGGAAAGTGAGAGAG
>BOPN01003726.1:42500-45000 GCA_017312705.2 Penaeus japonicus | reverse complement strand
CCCTTTGGAGGCATTGTCATGATTCTTCGTTTAGCATCTTTCTTTGCATCTTCAGATAGCTGTTTGACCCAAATCACTGATGAAAATTATAAACATAATCGGCGCCAATACTAATCGTTGAGGTACTCTGCTACTTACTTTTCTCCCTGTGTAACATATCCCTCGAAATACTTTTCTTCCACTCGAGTGTTCCTTGAACTCCTGATCGATGTTCCAATTTTCAAATTAATCTATTCTTTGAAACCTTGACTTTGTCATAAAAGCAAAGCAGATTCTTACACAAATTGCGTGTTTGATAGCATGTTGCCGGTCATCACTCATACACAATGGTGGAGCATTCACTAGTTTCCATACTTTTGGTAGTTTCCATTGCTTAATTAAACCCTGGAATGCCAAGATAATGGTGTACAGAGTTCAGCACATTCCTTTGAAGGCCCGCTTTTGTCTATTTTATTCGTTTTAGTAACTATTTTATGTTTTCATTTCGGAGCTTAATATCCTTAATATACGGATAATTGTTTGCAGGCTTTATTTCCATTTCAAAGTAGGTATGCTGAACAAATACTGACAGAAATTTCTCGCTTTTCTTCGTTTTTACTATAAACGATGTTATTGTCTTTATGGCGACAGTTTGGTCTCTACTCTTTTAGTGTGTGTGTGTTTGTGTGTGTGTGTGTGAGTGTGTGTGTGTGTGTGTGTGTGTGTGTGTGTGTGTGTGTGTGTGTGTGTGTGTGTGTGTGTGCATATTTGAATGATTATTGTGAAATACGTGATCGAATGTCAACTAGGTGAAATTAGTTGTTTCGCATCAGCTTTCATCGCACAACGAGTAGCCGCTAAATCATGTGCGATCGCCATTTTAGCTGGATGTCAACTCATGAGAATCTCATTAGAAGCTTGAATATTTTGATGAAAATGTTTCCATTTTATCAACAGTAAATATTGGTTCTGCTCCTGAACCTGTGTCGACAGAGTCAACTCAGATATCCTAAGGAGCTGTCCGCATGTCTTCAATTCTCAAATGCATCTGCCTGCAACCGGCGCATGAGGCGCAAGAGGAAAAAGAGTGCAGGCAGCAACCTGATTGTTGCTATTTATATCAAGTTGTGGTTAAGGAGGATCAGAGCAGGAAAGTTCTATTTAATATCCGCTCTGTTTCTTTCTTCTCTCGCTTCGACGGTATGCATGAATCCCTGTCTCTCTCTTTCTCGATGATATGCATGTATACACACATACATGCATATATACACCTATATCTATCTATCTATCTATATATATATATATATATATATATATATATATATATATATATATGTGTGTGTGTGTGTGTGTGTGTGTGTGTGTGTGTGTGTGTGTGTGTGTGTGTGTGTATATATATATATATATATATATATATATATATATATATATATATATGTGTGTGTGTGTGGTGTGTGTGTGTGTGTGTGTGTGTGTGTGTGTGTGTGTGTGTGTGTGTGTGTGTGTGTGTGTGTGTGTATGTGTGTGTGTGTGTGTGTGTGTGTGTGTGTGTGTGTGTGTGTGTTTATATATGTAGGAGCTAATTATATTGCATGTGTGTGTGTATGTGTGTGTGTGTAAATGTATATATGTGTGTGTGTTTATGTATGTATATGTATATATATATATATATATATATATATATATATATATATATATTGTTGTAGGAATTAATTATATTGCATGTGTGTGTGATAGTGAGATCAGAACACACATCATTACATATGTGAAGACGTGTGATCAGGCCTCAAGAACGGTCAACAAACCTTGACTCAAGGGAGTTTCAAGGCCTGAACTAGAATGATCGAGCCAAATTGCTTGACCTGCCCACAAAGCCCAATATTACAACTTTTCAATCAGATTTCTAGTATACTCAATTATTCAAATATTTTTCCTGGATTTCGAAGACGAGATGAAAATGATGAAAACTCTTCGTTGCTGGCAACATCTTGACCGAAGATGCAAGTATAGCCAAAATCCCTTCATTCTACTGTTTTGATCTGCTTCATTCCGAGAGGTGTAGTGATACAGGGAAATGAACTTCAATTCGTTTACGAAAACAATGTAGGGGTCAAATATTGTACATATATACACACTATTTTACAATTTTATATACGTATGAATTAAACTATATGGCCCTTCAGGGACCATATAGTTTAATGCGAGTATCCCAGGTCAGAGAAGACAGTTATGACGTCGATCCGTCAACGTATCCCCAGCCTATAATCACAAAGTATGATGAAGGATACATGTCACCACATCTCCCCGTCAGCCCGATCTTCTCTGACTCGCGTCGCCATAAAATCCGTCCAGGTCAGGTCGTCCTCGGGAGCCGCACGAGGGGCTAGCACAGCGGCCCCGTGAACCCGGAGTAGGTGCAGTAGGCAGAGGCTGAAATCGTGATGGAGGAGTTGGTAGAGGTCGTCGTGACGGTGGCCGTGGAAGTGCTCGTCCTCCACAGCGTGAAGAAAATCCTCTCGCT
>BOPN01003726.1:27500-32500 GCA_017312705.2 Penaeus japonicus | reverse complement strand
GCCAAGGGGTGGGAGAGAATGTTTGTTGTTCTCAAGATTTAATGTGTGTGTGAGTCTACAATCTGGTAATGTGTTAAGGTGACGAAGACGGAACTGCCATACTTTACCCGGAAGGAGAAAACACTAGCATGTTTCTCTGAGGATGTCTAGCTGGGAAATACACCCCACGCTGGTTTCACTTGGCAACTATCTGGGCCGAGCAGTTTCTCATAATGTTGCAGGGACGTCCGTGGTTGGACCGATGGATCTTATGGTGTTGCAGGGGATTGAGTCGTTGATATATACAGCAACCCCGACACTTTTCTGCCATCACAGATCTTGTTATATGGCGATAAATCAATTGCATAAATTGTAGTATTTGCAGGAAGAGGTCCTTTAGTAAATTCATTACATAGAACGATGTTCGACGATATTATTAAGGCCAATATTTAACAGCAAACTTCATGCCCAATATGACTGTAGGTTGGTGCTTAAGTACGCTCCGGGGATATTATTTCACTGACAGAGGGCAATGTGGCGCATGCCATCTAGATCCCAAAGGAGTATGTGTGTGTTTGCGTTAATAATGAAGATAAGATATCCATTGGATTTTCAGTTTTAAAATAATAAAATAACTTTGAAATATGTTTTACTTACGAGAGAGTGCCAGGTATATGTTTCAGTTAATTTCGTCCTTTATTTACCACTCTGGCTAACTGGACAAGCTGGGGCAAGCCTTGGTACATTGATTTAGGGTCATGGCATTATTGATAGCATTACATTACAAACTGAGGCAATACATGATCATATCCTCTTGTATATCAACTGAAAAAATAGTCATAGAGTCCTTCACCCCGGCGTATTGCTTATGCGTGGGCAGGCATTGTTAAATTTTAGAAATGGTTATAATAAGATATTGCATATCGAATATTCCATACCGAATTTCGGTTATAGCATAAGTATATCTTATAGAACATTAGATGGTATGACGTAATTACAAACTCAAGCCAGGTGGTCTGAAAGGCTGTGTCACATGGCACTCTGAGATATGATGTTTTAGTTCAGTTTAGTTTAGTCTTTTATTCAACAACCTGGCTAACTGTAGAGTGGCTCTACAGTTATTTTTTGATACTTTTGATGCATGGTTATCCTAATATATGGTATGTTTCATTACAAATTCATTGATTCCATCCAGTATATTGGTTGAAAAAAATGCGATCATATAACTCTTCCTCTCTCCATTCAGCACCCAAATGGTGTGGACATGCAATGTTGCACTCGATATGTTAGCCTAGTTTAGTCATTTGCTTACCAGGATCATGGCATTAGTGATAACATTACATTACAAATAAAGGCAATAACAGGATAATACTCTCTGGGATATCAACAGTAAAAATACATTTGATAACTGGTTATACATGTTTGGTATACATAAGGCTACTACATACTGAATATTACATAGCGAATTTTGGATATAGCACAAGTACATCTTTCGGTACATTAATTAATATAAAATAATTATATAACTCTCCTTACCCCTACTGGGTGGCCTGACACACCGATATATAATGTCCAAGTGTTCGTTTTTATTTTTCGTTGAAAAGTCTGCATTTAGTTTCTTTTACACTGCATTCTGCACTGACCTGTCAATATATTCTGCATCAAAGTCTGATTCTTGCAGTCACATCACATTATTTTGTTGTAGTCTTATGTGAGCCGAAAATGAGTTTATCCTGCAAAAACTTGGGATAATGTTTCATGCTGCAGCTTCCAGGTCTTTGAGAGTTTACCAACTCAATCCTTCTCTGTTGGAGGTTCCTTGGCGCGATGTACATTTATTCTTATATCATTTACAACATTTCCAGCACCTTTACTAAGAGTTCAGAGCCTGAAGAGCACTCTGCGAGTCGCAGAAAATTACTCCTGAGCCTTGAGTTAACATAAATTCTATGACTATGACTATGTCAACTCAGTTTGCGTAGTGCTCGCCCAGTCATAAATGCTTCTACAATCCTGGTGCTACAAAATTTAGTTTTTTTATACACAATAAAAGCGCACCCTACTCTGCTTCCAGACTGTAGTGATTCATCAATGTCATTATTTAGAGTTTCAAGATGCTCACTAGTGGTTACAAGGACATACTGCGAAAGTGTAGCAGGTGAAACTGTCTTTTTAGAGACATTTGCATAAACTACTTTCACTGCCGAGTGTGAATTTATGTCACTTGCAGCCATGAATTTGAGTATGATTCGGTGTTGTTATGCAGGGTTGGGGTTCTTTACTATATGTTTGAGTTACCTTTGGAATTCTGCATTATGGAGGGGTTCGTTAATTGCTTTGACACCAAATATAGTATTAATGCGAGTCTAAGTCCGTTCTCATGTTCACCATCCTTGTAGTTTGGGGGTACCAAGAATGATTCACATGGCTGCATTCTGTACAATTTCTAGACAAGTTAACTGCCCAAAATAATGCAAGGTGTAAGGCATGATAATCTACGACTGATCATATGTATGGCAGGTAAAAGAATCTAGCAGTGTTAACATTGATACCATGCTCTCTGCCAACAAGAGTCCTGAGTGGTTTCAATCACCCTCAGAGTCTTTTCCTTGGACTCATATTGGACTCTATGTCGTTGATAGTCACCCGAGATACTTGGTTTGTGGCAGGGACTACCTAGCTCGATATCGTCTACATGAATGTTTGGCAGCATGATTGTCAGAGGATTGAATGCCTTGTTTTTTTTCAACTGAGATTATCAAACCACACTCCGCATCTTTTGCTGACAGTACATTAAGAATTTGTTGCTTTCTATCTTAGGATGAGGATTTAATACAGATGTCATCAGCATAACAAGAGATAAAATCATTGTCCTTAAGTGGTATATCACTTAATTATCTATGCATTAGTATACTTAATTAATAGCATGGGGCTAAGTACGACCCCTTGAGACATACCAAGCTCAAACATTTTAAAGTATGAACTTTTAATTCCCCTGAAGAGAACACGAGCTGATCGGTTTGATAAATACATTTGAATCCACGTTATGAGTTTAACTTGAATACCAAGACTTGCCAGTTGCTAAAGGATAAGGTCTCTGTTTGCAGATTTAAAATCAAGAAATACAGTTTGTATGCCCTGCTGAGATTTTGTCAAGTAACATGCAAAGCAGTCTGAGCGCTTCTTCCTGGGAGGAATCCATAGAGTCTGGGAGATAATTTAGCATGAATGAGACACATGATTCTAAGAGGTCAATGAGATGGTTCAGTATTAATCAGTGTTTGGTTTGGGTATAGGAATGATTAAGATTTGAATCCAGGAACTTGGGAGTATTCCTTGGGATAAGCTTAGTCTATAAAGATGCAAAAGTGTGTTACCTGGTCCCTGAGCAGCGAATCGAAGCAATGCCCTTCTCGCTTGGGGCGGTCGCTTTACCCATGCCAAGTACATTATTTAAATCCCACTCAATTAGTTCGGCAAAGTCAGAGGGATCAGTTGCAGAACAGGCTATGGCAATGTTAAGATTTATATTCATTATCGATTTGTTAAGTTTATCGTTTAGCCTTTGCAGAGGTGAATTCAGCTGGGAGGTTCTGACCCACTGATCTAGTGGCATGTTAAAATGTTCTAATGGGCTGTGGAACTGCGGAGTGGCGAGAACTTTACCTGACAACCTGCTGACCTTCTTCCATACCTCAACAACAGAAGTTTGGTGATTATTACTCTGCAAGAATTGTTTACTACTAATTTGAGCCTTTCCTTCTTAAAATTCTTTAGTAGATACCTGATGTCGTGCCATTTCTATAACAACTAACAATCTCCTTCCTTAAGCTGTGACCATTTATCCACTTTGGTCCATGAGGGGCTTGGGGCTCTCTTTCTTTGAAAGTTTTCTTGAGCAGACTCAAGTATTGTAGTAGTCAATGACAACTGTTATCAAGTTCAGAGAGAAATTCCGACTGTTGTTATGACGTAGGTGCAATACTATATGTGCTATGAATGGATTCTCTAATCCCAGTGGGTATGTAATTTTAGGTCTGGGTGCTTTATGAGCTATGTCACTGTCCAGTATACTCTGTTGGGATTGCAAAGTGGTCACTGATTAACTCTTGAACAAACATGACCATGCACATGACCTTTGCTAATTACATAATCTAACTGCCACTTCTCCATTGATCTACTGTTGACGAAATGTTGAAATTCTTTCCCATTACTGTTACTCTTGTGATCGCCGAATTGTGTGTGTCTAGTATTAAAATCCCCATACATAATGTTCCTTGGTTCTGAAAATTGGCTAGAGAACTAGTCAGAAGTTTAGAGCTCCTGACATATAAATTATATAATGAGAAAAATCTAGAGGCACTTTCATACTTTTTGACTAATTCATGTGGCTTAACATTAATCAATAAACGTGGCATGGCTGCATTTGCATATGAGCAGTACCCTTTAAGCTTAAGTGCTATTTTATATTAGTAGCAGCTGCAAACGCTTATTTTCCACAAATCACATCAACAATATTTATACGAATATAAAACTGTAGGTCATTAATTAAGCTTAGACTTAATGCTACAAACATTCCATACTGTTATATCCTCTGATGGTGACGCTTTTTACTGAAAAAGAGAAACATACATACACATAGCTGCATAATCATACTTCTTCTTGCAAGCAGCAGACCTATATATAAAAGTACACTTCTCCTTCACAGTCCCTCCAGTTAGTATGTTGAGGGTAATAGGGGGGACCGGAAGCCTCATCAGGTTCCGGGTCTGACTCCGTGGAAGCACTGGTATCATGACACGATTTGTCGTCACAGATCCCTTTGTCATTGATGGCAACGCTGGCCTCTCGGTATTGACAGCCTCTTTACATTTTTCAATATCTTGTTTCACTAATCAAACTTGTGTTCTGTCCTTTTAGTGTTTGAATTGATCCCATTAGTTGTTCTAATGACATTGACTCTCGTGGGTGCTGTGACATCGCCACCAAAGTCACAGCCCACGCGCATCTCAGCGGGGGAT
>BOPN01003726.1:7500-10000 GCA_017312705.2 Penaeus japonicus | reverse complement strand
CCGCGAAGCCAATAGGAAAGTGGAAACTGACAAACAAATCAGATACTTCCTACGCCGCAGCAACAACTAACATTAGATCTAGTGCAAGTAATGTCAGTCAACAGCTTGCAGCAAAGGATGAGGAAATTGTTGCAGTTTCACAAACAGTTAAAGAAAGAAAGAAAATGACAAAATTGGCTGATAAAATGGCTGAATAAACCCAGCAAAAACATATCGAGGAGACTGATACTGAATCACAATCTAAATCACGCCCCTCGCCCCGGCGACTCCTGCGCAGTGCTGCCAACCCAAAATTGGGGTTTGCGTCTAAAAATTCCTACAAAGTAAATTTATAAGTAAAATTTAATAACACGAATCTGACTTTTTGCAGCTTATTGCCGAACTTGATAGTATGTGAGCATTTAGCCATTCCAGATAGCCTATCATGTAATGAACTAATTTTATGAGGTTTTAACACTCACCATATGTTACGGGGTTCCCTGCGGATGGATGGTAGAGGTGAGCAAGTAGCAAAGTTGATCAATGATTTTGATCAAGTCCTTCTGAACGATGCCGATGGACGATTACTGGTAGTTTGAGCTTTACTGACCTATAACAGGTCTCTCTGTGGCACACCACTGACGACTCGTTGGGAAGCCACTATCCTCCTATAATCATTAAGTACTCTTGCGACACCATCAAAGCGTAAAAAGCTCGCGGAGTTGGCGGAGAAACCATTGATGGTAAAGTGAGCAACGTTCAGAATTATATCTCAATTGCAGCATTGGCAACCATTCCTAAGACTTCGACAGATAGCGTTAAGCATAGAGTTCCATGGACGACACCAGATTGCATCAGGCTACTGTGTGAACGAAATTGGGCCTACAGGCTTTTCAAAAATTACATCAATGGAAAGAAGTATAAATCATCGAGAGCAAGGGCTCGCAGAACCAATGTCTTGTCAGCGACTCTGCTTTAATGTATGATGAATGAAGTTTTACTATCTCCGATTCTAGATACTCACTACACGCCGATGTGTGCTTTATGGCCCTTCAGCAGCAATGCAGGACTCTCGGCAAATTGGATCCAAATGGAATTGGAAAGGATTCATCCCTGGGGCCGCCAGTGGGGTTTTAAGTTTTCCATAAGAAAGAGTATTGGCGTGGTCTTCCCCATAGGAGGAAGCCCGACATTAAGCTAACTCTAGATAATCACCCAATGCGTATTCAAAATCCTGCTAGATTTCTCGGTCTACCTTTTGATAGCAGACTGAATTGGAAAGACTACATTGCAGCTGATTAAAGAATAAATGTCAAAAAGTACTCAGTTTACTAAAGTTTTGACTAATGGTACATAAACCTTGATAAGATCTTAAGCAGAATCGTGTATGGCTCGGTAACGAACTCGACTTTGAAAGGTTTGGCTGCTGTACAGAATGCTTGTTTGCGTGTGTCCTGGAGCCAGTGGATGCATTTGTTTCGAGCTTCTTGAGGTGGCATCAAGAGTGCCTTCCCTCCATCTCAGACGCGGCCAGCTTCGCTGATGTATGCCGCTAAAATAGCCAAAGAATCGAGTCACCCTAATGGGAATGCTTTACTTCAGCATTGCGTCCGGAGGGCCGTGGCGGAAGGCCCCTTTGCATTAGACTCCGAGACATCATTGAAAAAGTCGGTATGGATCTCTCTACTGTCGATGGTCTCTCAAACATTACACCGTGGGAAACCCTCCCTTTTTCCATCGTGGTAGAAGGGCTACCATCAGCCGGAAGCGGAAGTACACCAGCGGTTCAGAGAGAGCCTTATTAAACATCTTTCTTTGTTTCATCTGTATATAGATGGCTCCGAGACAGATGAGTGAACGTCAGTTGAGATTCAGACTGCCAAATCATACATCGATCTTTCTTGCTGATTTTTTTTGCTATTGATAAAGCTTAAGATTTTGCCCTATCGACGACCCACGTTAGAAAGTCATATTTTCAGACTCGTTGAGTTTACCTCGAGCGATTAAATTCTTAGAAACTACCAAAAAGGAATGACAAGGGAACATAGTGCGAGCAAATCAGTCAAGCTAATATGGGTACCTGGATAGTCAGGTATCTATAGCAATGAACAGGCTGACAAATTAGCCAGGTCCACTGGTAATCTAGACCTTAGTATAGACCTTATAGATCTCTGGTGTTTTGTTTCATTTATAAAGGCAAAACTCCGCCTCCAGTGGCAAAGCGAGTGGGCCAGCCTCACAATCAACAACACAAACAAATCTAGAACTGTGGGACACGACCCAAAGGAAAGTAAGAAGGGAGGAGGTGGTGTTGGCCACAGGGTTAATGCCGCATGATCAACCCACCTCGCTCCATATATCGAAAAACGCTTCCCTCCACAATGCACACATTATGATACCAACCTTTTCTAGCCAGATAAGATAAAATGGAACCCTTGGCTTAACAACCTTGGCAGGCGTCGGCGGTTGATGGGCAACAAACCCAACAAACAAGGTTATAGTCGTCCTGGCTCCTTGAACT
>BOPN01003725.1:136318-138818 GCA_017312705.2 Penaeus japonicus | reverse complement strand
CGAATGATTTGCTAAATGTCATGAATAATTAATCAGAAACACCAGAACGATTACCACAAAGTAATTTCAAACCGAACCATGACATTTCACTGGTCGAACTTCAGTTGGCTTTCACATCGCCTGCCTAGGGTAACATAGATATGGTAATTATACTAGTCTCCCCTGAACCCTTAACTCACGTTTTCCGACTCTTGTTTTACATATTTAACAAGACGGAAAGTTTACATAAAAGCGAAAGAAAGTCATATATACGCCGGTTTTCGTGCCATGATAGCCATCTCCTCGTCTTGAAGCGACGTTTATAGAACGACTTGGTAGAGTTATGAGCCTTCTTGGGATATGATAGAGGGATGCTTTCCTTTTTTTTTTTTTTTTTTTTTTTTTTTTTTCTTCTTCTTTTTTTTTTTTTTTTTTTTTTTTGAGAGTTTAGGGGAAGGGAAGATGAGGACCTTGCTTTTTGATGATATTGCAATAAACAGATGTTTTTGTTTTGTGTTTGTCCGTATGTATGTTATGGATTTGTATATATGTCGGGTTCTTTTATATGTCTAAGAGAGGATTAGCTGCTTGTATACAGATGTTCCCTCCTTGGTGAGCCTATTTCACTTCATGATAAAAGCGTTTATAACACACGGAAAAGTAAAGCGATAACACATAATGAGCGATAAATGATTAATGGGAATCGCACCATTCCTCAGAGACTGCCATCGGGAGATAACACGTTGTTTTTTTGTGATTAATCTCGTGTCCGAGGAGTCTTAAGAGGGGGATTGGAACCAATTACTACGAAGTGTTTCGAGAGATTAATTGCCCTTTGTGGGATTAAGTGAGGCAAAAACTGCAACCCATAGAACGGCATTACGGCGGGCGCCCTCGCTCAAACGAGGCAGTGATGCCTGCCCCCCACCCCCTCCTCCACCCTCACCCTCACACACACAGTCAGACACGCACATCCGTAAGAAAGACAAACGTAAGAAGGGAAAGAGATAGATAGATAGATAGATAGATAGATAGATAGAGAGAGAGAGAGAGAGAGAGAGGAGAGAGAGAGAGAGGAGAGAGAGAGAGAGAGAGAGAGAGGAGAGAGAGAGAGGAGGGAAAGAGGACGAATCGAAAGGGCGGGAGACGAGCAAGGAGAGGAAAGAGAGCAGCCCACTAAGCAAGAGGATCGCCAAGAGGAGCGCCATTCTTAAGAGGGAGCGCGGAGGTCCTGTGAAGGGAGGCCGTTGTCAGGCGATAATCCTTCCACAATGGCCGCTTTTCCACGGATATAAAGCTCTTGTGTAGCTGTTGTGACGCCGTTATACACTCCAACGCGCCCGGAACAAACACCCTTGCCACATGCCACGCTCCCTCCACACTGCCCCCTTCCCCTCCCCCTTCCCCTCCCCTCCCCCTGCTCCTTATGTAGTGCCTCTTCTTGGCCCCTCCCCGTTATATCCCTCCCTTCTCTATCCCTCTCATCCCATTCTTGCTATATACTCCCTGCCAGTCCCTTCTATATCCTCCCTATACCCTCCCTACTATATCCTTCTAATTCCCCGCTCTCTTGTCCTTCTTCCTCTTCCCTCTCCGAACCCACTCCGAACCCACTCCTCCCCCCTCTCCCAACTCCCTATCTGCCATACTCTCCTCTCTCTCTCGCCCCCCTTAACCCCCTAACCCTCTCTCTCTCCCCGGCAACCCCCTCTCGCCCCCTCCTAACCCCCCCCAACCCTCTCTCTCTCTCTTCAGCACCCCCCCCCCCCACCTCTCGCCCCCCTAACCCTCTCTCTCTCTCCCCGGCAACCCCCTCTCGCCCCCTCCTAACCTCCTACCAACCATCCCCGCCACTCCCCCGCGCCCCCTCCCCCCTGCAGCGCGGAGCCTCCCCGTATCATCGCGCCTTTCCGCTCGATTACGGCGGGACGACGGTCGCTCGGCAGGCAGACCGAAGCCTCGACGCGACACGTGAAAGGCTGCTTATAACTGATGGGGTTTTGGTGGCTTGGGCGACACGCGAGGCGGGCGGAGAGCGAAAAAACTAGGATCAAATAAGTGCAAACAAACAAACACATAAATCCACTCACACACATACGTACACATATGCACTCACTGCCTGGTTGTCTGTTTGTCTGTCTGTCTGTCTGTCTGTCTCTCTCTCTCTCTCTCTCTCTCTCTCTCTCTCTCTCTCTCTCTCTCTCTCTCTCTCTCTCTCTCTCTCTCTCTCTCTCTCTCTCTCTCTCTCTCTCTCTCTCTCTCTCTCTCTCTCTCTCTCTCTCTCTCTCTCTCTCTCTCTCTCTCTCTCTCTCTCTCTCTCTCTCTCTCTCTCTCTCTCTCTCTCCCTCTCACTCACTCTCTCTCTCTCTCTTTTTCTCTCTCTCTAACTCTCTCCCTGTCTCTGTTTTCCTCTCCCTTTCCCTCTCAATCACCATACTGCAAACGTCTAAAGAAACAGACCCACTGACATACATTTCGATAATGAATCTGATTTAACTTGTCATTTCATTTATTCTCCCGC
>BOPN01003725.1:70000-72500 GCA_017312705.2 Penaeus japonicus | reverse complement strand
AGAGAGAGAGAGAAAACAAGCAAATGGATATGTATTGTTCTGCGTATCTACCTATCTGCTTATGTATACGTATGCGTGTAGAGAGAGATAGAGAGTACATAGAGTGATAGATAGTATTCTCAGAGAAAGAGAGAGTGAGAGAGTACACAAAGAAAGGAAAGATGGAAATAAGGAGAGAGAGAAAGGGATAGGTGGGGTGGCTAACAGATAGGTAAATCAGTATCTGCGCACACGTCGTACATGGGCACGCACGTGTGCTCCCCCACAAGAAAACGTGCAGAAATGTTATCAGCGCGCACGTACCCATATCATTAACGGGCTTGTGCAAGCGCATCATTTATTATCAAGAAGCGATCTCGCCGATGGATCTCTCCGGAGCTATTCGTCTTCCGCTAATGGCGCGCAGCGGCGACGGCCACGAGGTATTGAGCGCCGTCGCGAGAGGCGAGTCCGCGACGCTCGCAACCGCTTCATTAACATAGCGAAGTACGATACAACCGAGTAATTACGAAGGGCGTTAATCGCGCTCGGGAGAGAGATGCTATAACTCATCGGGCCTAATTCAACACGGCAATCATGGTGCCATCACACTGCAATGATGATACAATCGTAAGTAATCACAGAAGTGAATGATACAGATGGGTTCATTTCCAGTGTTGGAATTAGTCACCATTACGTACACACTTCGCTCCTTCCACTTCGTCCGGATTCGCTCCCGAGGATGACTCGGAGACCAAGGCACATCCACACCTGAAGGCTTCTGCATCAAGGGCCATTTTCTCACTCTTTCCCCACGTGTCTTTCGGCCGTAGTGACACTTTCGGTAGTGTTCGAGGTGCGAAAGGGTCAGATAAGACTTAGCTTGCATTTATTAACTCAAGAATAAATCAAAAGTTGATGATAATTCGCCCTCGGTTGCATAATGGATAAAGGAGAAAACTGTATTAGTGCAATAATTATAAAGGCTATCATTACGTTTGTAATCTATTGATCACACATTCTCTACGAGCTGATAATTGCTATGATGACTATGTTATCTTTATTGCTATTATTGTCATTACCGTTACTGCTACCGAGACTATTACTGAAGTTGTTGTTGCTATTATCATGTTTTTTGTTCTTATCTTTAGAGCCAGTATTAATGATCTGTAAGTATGTTAGCATAACCACATATGCTAAGGCTATCAAATCTGTATATCACTAGAAGTAGGTGGTAGAGGAGGAAAAAAGAAACAGAAATAAAGGAAGGATGAAGAAAAAGGCAGCGAAGAGATTTCTCTCGTGTGTGGCTGGCATTTTCCTATGTTCATATATATATATATATATATATATATATATATATATATATATATATATATATATATATATATATATATATACATACATATATATATATATATATATATATATATATATATATATATATATATATATATATATATATATACACACACATATATATATATATATATATATATATATATATATATATATATATATATATATATACACACACATATATATATATATATATATATATATATATATATATATATATATATATATATATATATATATATATATATATGCATATATACATATCTTCACGCAATGATTATCAATTTTGTCATTTTCAACTTTTTTAGTAGTGATGGTATTAATAGTGTAATTAACGTCGCTAAAGTAATTTCACTCTACATCATCTCCCTTAAATATTCATCTATTTCTTTCGTTATCGCTTTAATCTATTCGCAGTCTATTCGCCAAATTCCTCTACTCTCGCACTTCCTTCCAAAATCTTACGTAATACAAAAAAAAAGAAAAAGAAAAAAAAAAAAAATGAAAGAACCAGGTCAAGCGATACCAAAGAGGCTGAATTCACTTTTTTTTTGTTCTTCTTTTTTATATTTCGTAGTTTTTCCTTTTATCTGACCTTTATGTTGATAATTAGACAATATTTTACTTTATCTGACGCGTTCTGGTCCGGTTTGTGATGCCGCAGTTATTTTACCGGTAGTCATTCTGGCGAAAGTCTGGGAATGCGTTTATGAATCTATTTTCGTAACCTTTCCATAACTAGTTTTCTTTGTCTTCAAAGTGGATAACGCTTACTCCTATTTCCTTTCTGGTTCCTTGCATTTGCAACTGCTGAACAGTATGAATATAACGCCGTTGATATGTGAGTGATACGAGGGACATTTTTTATCATTGCTACATCGTTACCAACACCGCCGGACAAGAGACCTTAGCTCCATGCGGAACGAATTCCTTGTTGAATGTTGTTTTGTCTGAGGTGGCAATGATGCGCTTTAATGCGCTCTGTGTATGCTGCTGTCATGCGAGTGTGGTCGTCATTTTTCGTGTTGTTCTTTGCCTGTTTGCATGCGGATCAGGATAGGGAAAGGTATATTTATATTTGTTTGCGTTTGAAGAAATTGTATATGTGGATTCATAGTTGTTTGTAATTCTGTACCTGGGTGTTGATTCATGCCATTGTGTT
>BOPN01003725.1:57500-60000 GCA_017312705.2 Penaeus japonicus | reverse complement strand
TGATAATAATGATCATAGTAACGGTCATGATAATAGTGATAGTAAGATGATTATGTTTAGAATGATATTGATGATAATGGAAAACAAAATGATAGTAATGATAACACTGATAATTATAGCAATGATGATAATAATAGTAATGATAATTTTAACAATAATCACAGTAATAAGGATAATGATAATAGTAATGATAATGATAGTGATGGTAATGATTCTAATGAAAGTAATAATGCTAATGATATTGATGATATGGATGATAATAGTCATTGTAATGATAAAGATGATGATCATAATGGTAATGTTAGTGAAGATAGTAGTAATAATAATGATCATTATTACCATAATGGTGACACTTGATGATGATTATGATAATAATGATAGTTAAAACGATAATAATAGTAATTATGATAATGAAAAATATAAAGTTAATGATAAAGATATCAATATTAATTGTGATAATAATGATTATGATGATAATGATTAAAGTATTAGTAATAATAATGATAAGGATAAAAATGACTACGAAAGTAATCCTATTACTAATGATAGTAACAAAAAATATAACAATGATAACAAAAATAATGATAATGACAATAACAATAATAATAACAATGACTGCAATTGACTAGTAGTGATACTAATAAAAGATACTGATAAATGTTGTAATAACGATAATGATGATACAGATAACATAGATGATGATGATAATAATGGTGATGATGATGATGATAATGATAACAAAATAATGACAATGATAATAAGGAAGAAAAAGATGACAACAATGATGTACTATACTGTGCTATACTGTACTACAACGATAATGCTAATGATATATGATTATAATAATGGTAGTAATACCAATCAGTTTATCACTTTCTTTTTTTCTATAAGAATAGCAATTTCGACTTTTTTTTCTCTTCCTCTGAAACGGCGAAATTTCAGATAATTCATCTTTCAGGGAAAGTTTAACGTACGCCACTCGAGTTGGTTTGACACCTGTCTTATTAACAATTCCTCGCCCGTCACAACTAATCACAGTTTGACTCCGGTGCTGTAACCCAGTGCATCTCACATCCTCTTGCTGTAACGCTGTCTGTCCATGTTAATCGTATTGATATCATGTGGATATAGGATGGAGTCTTAATTGTAAAGGATTTATATTCATGTTCTCCCGTGTGATCTGTTAATTCACTTTCCTTGTAAGATAGTCTTGAGATTTCGTCATGATTCAGTACTAACAAGGGCATTTTTAGCATCTACCCGAGATCCATTTACAGTATACATATCATGCACGCATCATGCACGCTTCCCCTAACTTGCGTTCCCATTCCCTTTCTTTCCGTTTCAGGCCGCCAATCACCCCCAAATTACCCAACCTCCATTTACTCACCTTTCCCATCATTCCCAATCACTCTCCTCCTCCTCCTCCTTCTCCTTCTCCTGCCTCACCTCACCCTCTCCCCCTCCATCCCCCACCCCCCTCATCCCCTCAAACCTCCCTCACCCCTGGAATGCAACATGAACCTGCAACACCTAATACCTCGGGAGACGCACCATTATCTCCTCGCAGAGACTGTAATCAGGCATTCTGATTGCCACTCTTCACACTCGGGCCGCCTGCGTTTCCACACACCCTTTCACCGAGCGGGTTCTGATGGGGGGAGCGGGGGGAAGGGGGGGGGGGAGAAAAGAGGAGGAGGAAGAGGATGGAGAGAGGATGTGAGCAAGGGAAAAAAATAGGAAGGGGGAAAGAAATAAGAAGAGAGAAGGAGAAAAAGGTAAGACAAAGGGTGGAAAAGGAGAGAGGAAGTGAGAAGGAAAATGAGCAAGGAAAAAGGAATGGGAGACGAAGAGAGAATGAGAGAAGAAATGAGCAAGGAAAAAAAGAAGGAGAGAGAAAGAGAGAAGTAAACAAAGAACAAAGAAAAGGAAAGGGAGAAAAAGAGAGGAAGAGAAAAGGAAACAAAGAACAAGGAGAAAGGAAGGGAAAAGGAGAGAGGAAAAGAGAAGGAAAGAAAGAACAAGGAGAAATGAAGGGAGAAGGAGAGAGAGAGAGGAAGGGTGCAGATAGTGAGGCAGAGAGAAAAAAATACACCAAGTTAGAGAAGAAAAGAAACAAACAAACGCATGCAGACCGAGAACAGAGAGGGTCAGACAAGAAAAATAGCTTCTTTTGAAACATTTAATCAAAATACATTCTGAGGATCTCTCTCGCCTCCCCCTTCTGGTCCGCATATTGTGGATTCATATTCTGAATTTCCACGCAATAGTTTAATCATGTTTTTGTTGCAGAAGATACGGACCATTAGCCGATGTAAAGATTGGCTTTGGAATAAAGTACAACACAGTTATTCGCGCCAAGAAACTGTGATGTTAGGCGTCTATGTCTTTATGTATATGTGGGTATATATATATACATATATATATATATATATACATATACGTATATGTATATATATATATATATATATATATATATATATATATATATATATATATA
>BOPN01003725.1:42500-45000 GCA_017312705.2 Penaeus japonicus | reverse complement strand
TTCTCTTCATTCTGTCTGTTTGTCTCTGTCTGCTTCTCTCTCTCTGTTTCTCTCTCTCTGTCTCTCTCTTTCTTTCTATGTCTTTCTCTCTCATTTCTCTCTCTCTCTCTCTCTCTCTCTCTCTCTCTCTCTCTCTCTCTCTCTCTCTCTCTCTCTCTCTCTCTCTCTCTCTCTCTCTCTCTCTGTTTCTGTTTTTCTCTGTCATTCTCTCTCTCTATCTATCTTTCTCTCTCTATGTCTCTCTCTTCCTCTCTATCTGTCTCTGTAAATATCTTTCTAACTCTCTCTCTCTCTCTCTGTCTCTCTCTCTCTCTCTCTCTCTCTCTCTCTCTCTCTCTCTCTCTCTCTCTCTCTCTATATATATATATATATATATATATATATATATATATATATATATATATATATATAGATATATATATATATATATATATATATATATATCTCGCTCTTTCTCTTTCATATGTCTGTAATAAGTGTGATTGCTGTTCTGACGTGACTACAGTTAAGATCGTAAACCGAGGGCAGTCAGAGATACTTTGTTACTCGGAGGTAGTAGTAATGGCACCGGTCGATGCTCTAAAAAAAAAAAAAAAAAAAAAAAAATGGAATTACTTACCCCCCCGTACCACTTGTAGCCTGGGCGGCCGCGGGCGTGGGTATCGCGGGCATGTTTAATCCCCGTAATGTCACGGGCGGAGCGCAAGCATGGGCGTGGGATTCCGCTCCGCCGGGAACGCGCTCCGAGGCGGCCGTTGCAGCCCCGGAAAGCATCAATCAGCCGCTAATTGAATTACCAACAACGAGGTAATGATAGACGAACCCGCGGTGCCAATGTGTCTTAAGGAGGTCGAAGCTTCACATATAATTTCTCATCATTAGATTAATGGATGTTCTCAGGACGGGGGAATGTTCCAGTTACCTCTGGGCCCAACACTAAGATTAATTGATGGCTGGGAAATTAACGCTTTCTCTCTCTCTCTCTCTTTCTCTTTCTCCCCCTCTCTCTCTCTCTCTCTCTCTCTCTCTCTCTCTCTCTCTCTCTCTCTTTCTTCCCTTCTCTCTCTCTCTCTCTCTCTCTCTCTCTCTCTCTCTCTCTTCCCTTCTCTCTCTCTCTCTCTCTCTCTCTCTCTCTCTCTCTCTCTCTCTCTCTCTCTCTCTCTCTCTCTCTCTCTCTCTCTCTTCCTCTCTCTCTCTCTCTCTCTCTCTCTCTCTCTCTCTCTCTCTCTCTCTCTCTCTCTCTCTCTCTCTCTCTCTCTCTCTCTCTCTTTCCTCCCCCCTCTCTCTCTCTCTCTTGCTTTCCCCCCTTCTCTCTCTCTCTTTCACACACACACTCCCTCCCTCCCTCCCCCCTCTCTCTCTCTCTCTCTCTCTCTCTCTCTCTCTCTCTCTCTCTCTCTCTCTCTCTCTCTCTCTCTCTCTCTCTCTCTCTCTCTCTCTCTCTCTCTCTCTCTCTCTCTCTCTCTCTCTTTTTCTCTCTCTCTCTCTCCCCCCCCCCACTTCTCTCTCTCACACACACACACTCCCTCTCTCTCTCGCTTGATGACCGCAAGGTTACGGCTTAGCTACAAATATTACTGGGAGTAAAGTGTTTCAAACAATGCTGAGGGAACTGAATGTAAGTTGTGCAGTCAACCCTATTCACACACCCTTGACCACTATGTAATGATATGTCCTCTAATTGAAGAGTTTCGTGAAAGGATTGAACGTAAAACATTGTACAGTATTGCAACATCCTTTATAGAGGACGGCATTTTTTCAGATATATTACGTAAACTCAAGGACTTTGCCTGTAATAGATAAAATTGCAAGGTTTTTCTAGAGTGATATACATGCACTACTATGTCTTATGTATAGCTTTACACTAGCATATCAATTGACAGGGTCACAGTAATATCTGCTTCACCAACAATGTATGTCTTAGAATCTAACATGAACTGTACAAACCATTTAGGCATAGTTCCTATGCCTATTCATGTGTATACACTGTATATAGTATGAATAAACTTATCAAAATCAAATCTCTCTCTCTCTATCTCGCTTTCCCCCCATCTCTCTCTTTCTCTCTCTTTCCCCCTTCTCTCTCTCTCTTTCCCCCCTTCTCCCCCCCCCCTCTCTCTTTTTCTTTCTCTTTCCGCCCTTCTCTCTCTCTATCTATCTCGCTTTCCCCCCTTCTCTTTCTCTCACACACACTCCCCCCCCCTCTCTCTCTCTCTCTCTCCCTCCCCACTCCCTCCCCCCCCCCTCTCTCTCCCCCCCCCCCCCCCCCCCCCCCCCTCTCTCTCTCTCTCTCTCTCTCTCTCTCTCTCAGTCTCAACCCTCTGTCGCAACTTGCTATGTGTAAACATGGACTGGTGATTATTTGTGAACAGCTGGACACACCTAATATATAACATGTTTGCATTTGCTTAGGGTATTATAGTACAATCATCATCATTGTTATCATGCATTGTTATTAGGAAAATTATCACCATGACTATCGGTTTTCCTAATCAACTAA
>BOPN01003725.1:20000-22500 GCA_017312705.2 Penaeus japonicus | reverse complement strand
GCGGAGAGTCGGGGAGATGGGAAAGGGAGGGAGGGAGGGAGGGAGAGGAGGGAGAGAAAAGAGAGAGGAAAGAGCAAGAGAGAATCGTAAATTCAAAGGCATACGACCGCCTCGGAGTGGCCTGTGAGCAGAATGGCGAGGCAGGCTTCATGATGCTGTAACTAAGACCTGCTGAATAACTTACTTTGTCGAATAACTTATTAGGAGCAAAGGAACACTTGTATCCGTCCTCGCTCCTGGTGTTGATGTGAGTGAATGAGGAAGGGGGGGGGGGGGGGTGTGTGTGTGTGTGTGAGCGAGAACCTTTATAGGTGTGAGTGTTTGTACCGTGTGCGCGAGTAGGTGTATGTATGTTTGCGAATGTATGTTTTTGGGTTGTGTGTGACCGTATGTGTAGGCGGATATAAAAGAGTCTTTGATAGTATATGTATGCATGTATGCGCGCGCGCGCGCGTGTATGTGTGTGTGTGTGTGTGTGTAAATTATATACATATGCGTGTATGTGTCCGAATCTATTGTAATTATGTGAGAGAGTGAATGAATACGTGGTCTTCTACGTGTGAATATCTGTGTGTTTTTTTATGTGTGTGTGTGTGTGTGCAGGTGTGTGTAAAGGACGAGCTGGGGAAGAAGGCGAAGATAGTTATTAGCTGAAAAATATCTTGGCAGTTTGACGATGAAGATGCAAAGAAAATTGGAGTTTAAGTAGAGGGGAGGTGACTCCTGCGAGAGAAGATCTGAGATTAATACTTCTTTTTTCTCTCTCTCTCTTTCTTACGTTAGATAAAAAAAAAGGATGGAAGGATGAACTACGCGGAGAATAACATATCAAGGTTTTACGAAGAGAGAGAAAGTGAAAGGAGAGAGAGAGAGAGAGAGAGAGAGAGAGAGAGAGAGAGAGAGAGAGAGAGAGAGAGAGAGAGAGAGAGAGAGTGAGATAAGAAGAGAAGGAGGGAGTGAGAACGAGAGAAATCATTAAAAGAAAAAGGAAGGAGAAAAAGTTAAACAAAAAATAAGAACGGAAAAAAATAACAAATATTAGGAATATCGAAATATGATAAATAATATGGCGCTTCACGGGAGATAAAATAATAAAATAAGGAAAATAATGAGAAAAGAGTCGATAATGACGAAAATGATAATAATGATGATAATGATAATTATAAGAGTAATGATAATGATAACAATAACAGTGACGATAATGATAATAACAACCATCATAATAATACTGATAAAAATGTTAATGTTAATATCAATATCAATGATAATGATGATAATAATAGTTAGAGGAATAACGATAATGACAGTAATAATGATACTGATAGCAATAATAACAATAATAATGATGACAATAATGAACATAACAATGGTAGTGATAATAAAAATGACAATAACAATATAAAAAGTGATGTTGATAGTGATGAGAATCATAATGATAGTGATAGTATAATACTAATCAAGACAATAATGATAACAATAGTAATAACAAAAATCATCATCATGAAAAGAACAACGTGATAATAGAGATGATAAAATATAAGATAATGACAATGATAATGATGATAATGATAACAGTAATAATGATAATAATAATAATGATAATGATTATAATATTAATAATAATAATGATAATGATAGTAATGATATTAATGATAATGATAGTAATGATAACAATAACAATAGTAATGATAATGATAGTAATGATAATAATAATAATAATAATAATAATAATAATAATAATAATAATAATAATAATAATAATGATGATAATGATGATTATAAGGATAATAATGATAACAGTAATGATTATAACGATAACAAAGGTATTCATGATGAACGTAATTGTGAAAATCATAATGATAATAATGATGATTTTAATCATGATAACAACAATGATAATAATATGATAGAGGTGATAAGGTAATAGCGATAATTTTCATGATGATAAGGATAATCATCATGATATTAATGATAATCATCATGATAAGAATAAGACCAATAAAAGTAGTAATAGTAATGATAACAATATGATAACAATGATGATAACGGTAATAAAGACGATAGTGAAAATAATGAAAATTATAACTACTATAATGATAATGATAATCAAAGTTAAAAAAGATGACGCTAATATTGCTAATGATGGTAGCAATAGTAGTGATAATTATGAAAGTTATAATAGCAATAATGATAATGATAAGAGCAATAAGAATACAAATGATACAACTTGTGCAATTGCATAACAAAAACAAAGCAAACAGATTTATGATTGAGGTGCCCTTGATCAAGGAGGTGAAGGGAAGGGAGGGGAGGAGAGGGAAGGAGGGGGAGAGGAGAGGGGAGGAGGGGGAGAGGAGAGGGGAGGAGGGGGAGAGAAGAGGATGAGAGGGAGGAATTGAGCGATGAGAAAACGAGGAGTGAGAGGGGGAGGGGGAGGGAGGGAGGAAGAGGAGGTAGGTGGAGGGAAAGGAGGGGAGGAGAGGAAGAGGAGAGGGGAGGA
>BOPN01003724.1:127500-130000 GCA_017312705.2 Penaeus japonicus | reverse complement strand
GTGTGTGTGTGTGTGTGTGTGTGTGTGTGTGTGTGATAAACAGAGAAAAAGAGAGTATGCGTGAGTTTGAGAGAAAGTTAGTGTGTGTGGTGAAGTAGAGACAGAGGGGGAGAGGAGGGAGAGGAAGAGAGTATTCCTGTGTGAGGAAAGTTAGTATGTGTGAGTGATAGAGAGGGAGAGAGAGAGAGAGAGAGAGAGAGAGAGAGAGAGAGAGAGAGACAGAGAGAGAGTGTGTGTGAATATCTGTATTCAATGCATATATATCCGTTAAAATTCCTGAAATTACACTTTCGTCTTAATTTAGAAGTATTGGTAACCACTTAAAAGAACATCGTATTTCCCAATGCCGCTTTGAAGAGCTTTATATTTTCATATCATTTTGAAATTAATTCCATTATGATATTTTTTTCTATCTTTGTTTCTCTCCTTAATCCGATTTGTTCATTTATCTTGTCTTTATTTTTTTTTCTTCTTAATCTCTCCTTCTTTGTCTCTCTAGTTACATGTGGATTCGTTGTTTGTTTGTTTGTGTTTGTTCTTAGTGTTTAGCTCCTTTCTCATAATTTCCTGCTTTTTCTTCTTCTTCTCTTTCTTCTCTTTGTTCTTCTTCTTTCTTCTTATTTTTAATTTTCTTTCTTTTTATCATTTTTCTTCTTCCTTTTCCTTTCATAGACAACCTACAAAATACCTAACCAAATAACTACATAACTACGCCCTATAACCATAACAATATATATAACTACACCCTCACCAAACAGCCCAATTATACCCCTCCCCCCCCCTAAGGCCGCGAGTGCGAGGAGCGAGTGATTGGGAGGAACACGTGAGGAATGAGGTCTTCTTACTCTTGAAACAGAGACTTCGAAGTAACCAGTGAGAGCGAAAATTTGGAAGGAAGGATTGGTATGATGGTTTTTTTTACAATGAATGTCATTTTTCCCCTTCCTCTCCTCTATCTATCTTTCTATATATCTACCTATTTACCTATCTATCTATCTATCTATCTACCTCTTTATCTATCTATCTATCTATCTATCTATCTACCTCTCTACCTATCTATCTATCTATCTATCTATCTATCTATCTACCTCTCTACCTATCTATCTATTAACCTTTTTTTTTAGGTTCGTTATTAGAAATGACTTGCGTTGAATCAAATAAGGGTAATGGAAGCATTCTTAATCAGATTTTGTAATGATTTTATAATGATTGAAAGGGAATTAGAAAGATGCAATATGTCGTCTTATTTTCTCTGATCTCTGTGGTTGACGGAATGATTTCTTTCCTTTCGCTTTGCAGCACATCATTGCACTCTTGCAATAAGAACTAAAATCCCTGTACCCTTCACCTTTTGCTTTCCAAACAGTAGGAAAATGCTTGTCGGATTTAAAAATTTCCACCCAACGGACAAGCGAGTCAGATGTACCCGCCATGGCTGCAGATAATACTCGACTGAGCGTAAAGGATTCATACTGGACAAGTTAAAAAAAAAAAAAAAAAAAAGGAAAACACACAAATCAGCCGACGGCCTTTGTTTTGTTTTCGACTACGAGGTTAATGTGACCAGCGTTGCCATGAAAGGTCAAGCATGGATGACTCCCCATCACGAAAATAGGAAAATATGAAAAATTGTTTATCATCGTCAAAAATGTTAGTCATTCCTCTAATCACATTCATTACATGTTTAAATAGTATGATAGAGTACCAGGTGGAATAAATATGTTTGATCGTCTGCAAACCGCTTTTGAAACCTTTGATGTTTTTTTTATTTAGTAATTTGTTAATAAATGAGTATTTGATTACACAAAGTTAAGATATAACAAATACCGGTCATTAAAAAAGATAATAATAATAATGATAATAATAAACACTGCATTCGAACTTCAATATTTCTTCACATCTTTTATTATATAAAACATTCTAAGCACGGAATCAAAATAACAAAAAGCGTAATTATCCCTTTCCATTGCACCAATATGAAACAATATAAAGCTCATATCAAATACTCCCAATCATTTAATTGATCCGCTCATTTTTTATTCACGAACTTTTAAATCCCTGAGTGATTACAAAACACAAATTCAAAATACAACGGACAACGCACAATCATATTCTATAAAAAAATGATCATATAAGTAAGAATTAAACTATTCCTGGAGGAAAATATATGATAAACCTTTTGATAATTATATATCGGTAATAATTTTGAAAATCGAAGCGTTATTTACAAGTAATTTATTTTGATACGATTCATCCTCATATGATATCGATAGTATTGTACAATTATAACCTTGAACACTTCGATTCCACATCTGCCTTGTGAAATACTTCAATCACTATACAAACATCATTAATTAATTTTTTTCACATGTTCAACATTTGCTACGACAAAATATATATGTCATTTCAGTCTCACACACGTTTTTTATTTACAAAAAAGAAAAATAATAAACTCACTTCCAAAGGTCACTGTGTATGATATCTGTGCTATATTCTTTAA
>BOPN01003724.1:57500-72500 GCA_017312705.2 Penaeus japonicus | reverse complement strand
AAAGAAAGAAGACTCCGTGATATAGAGGAGGTCCCCTCGAATCCCCCGCACAGAAACGGAGGGAGAGTCAGGCATTACAGAGTCGTCGGTTTGTTTACATTCTGGGAGTCCGAGCTGTCACCGTGCTCTGCCTTTTTCTAATAAAAACGAGGTCATTTATCCACTTTTAACGGGTTCGAATAACTTGAAGGTGTGTCTGTATCTTCGTTAAGGATTGCGTGGTGTGTCTGCTGGAGGTGGGTTTTAGGCGTTAGTGTAGTAGGTCTTGGGGGTTACATACGGTGTCCGGTGTTTCGAGTGTCATGGCACTGTGGGATTGGCTGAATTTCCTTTTCGGTTTTCAGAACATTTGCTTTGAAAGTTGGGGGATTGGGGTTTTTAGAGGGCTTACAGTTCTGTCCTTTTTTTGTTCTATGTTCTATTTCCTCGTTTTTAATAAGAGTCTCTTCAAGATTTTGTGATTTGTGTGTGAAATTTGAATAAAATTGAGTCAAGATTTGTTTTGGTTTTGTTCATTTTTCTATTTTTTTCAAGCATAGAATATAAGTGGAAATGTGAAAACACAAGTTCAGAATTGTATTTTCTTTTAGAATGTAAAACAGCGGGTAAAGTGTAAAGTGTACATGCTACTAGCATTTTTATTCTCTTTAATAAAAATTATTCTCTGTAAATAAAAAATGTTCCAAAATAATGTATCATACCCTTGAATGGCATGATAATAAATGTAAACTTTCCAAACGTGACGAAAAACTTCTTCAATATTCAGGACACAGTCGCCAACATGTCAGGACATCAGCTCGGTGCTCTGCTCTGACCAAAATGTTGCTCCATGTCAGCGCAGACCCACATTCTGCCGTCAGTGGGGTGTTCTGCACAGGGAAGGGAGGAGAAACCAATAATATGGTGTTGGTCATGCCGTTCCTCTCTTCCACTTCCAGCTTGGTCTAGCCCCATGTTGAAGGCCAACTAAGGCATGCTTACAGAAAGGAAACGACTGCAAGAAAAAATGGAAGTTATCGGGACTTTTCAAGTCAGACAAGACTCGTCATCACGCGGTAAATTTTAATTGGATGCGCAGAGTAAATTTGGGTGGATATCATATACTTGTTCAGCTAGACTTGAATATCCATTTAGCTTTATTGTCAGATGAGGTGTCTAGTCTGAACCCTAATGTCATAATTTATTGTTCACTTTATAGTGTGACTGTTTCATTTCTTGGTTTTCCATATCGTATCATGTTTGCATTTTTACTCAATTTGTAGATATGTTATAGATATTTCCGCAACTGAAAGAATTATTTTCCATTTGCTGAAATATGCCTTTTTTAATATGTAGTTGTTATAATTTTCACAATGTATACTTACATTTAGCTGATAAATATTGCTCTGAGCATTTGCATATATACAAACATTTTATATAGTTTTTCACTGTGCAACTGTACAATTTACAATATGTTATGTTCTAGGTGCTAATAAGTTAAAAGTAATGTCTTTAATGACAGCTTATTTTAATCAGGTTTCAAGTCTCTTAAGTAGGAACAATTCTGGTTTAATTTTTCAAAGCAATGATAAGGATCTGTTGTATTTATTCGGTTGAAGTTATTCATGCCTCTAGCATTTGGAGACAGCATAAAAACAATGATAGTTTTTATTTAAGGGTTAGTAGTAGGTTCCAGTTTTATAGTGAACTTCTACAATTACCAGAATGATCTAGATAAAAAAAAATATAAAATCATTACATAAATTCATCAAAACATGCAAAACTAAAACATAAAAGATAATTTCCATTGATATTCTTCTCTCATATGAAACGCACTCCTATAATCAACAGAATCCATACCTTTCTGCTAACATACTTCAGCCAAGCATACTCTAACGGCACTGCTATAACGTCCCACTCGTATCCCCCCTTTACATGCTAGATCGAGCAGCATTACAGACTCTGCAAGCACTGGGGTGAGGCGGGTTACTACCAGGGGCCAATGAAATACGTCAAGGATAATGTGTGTGTTATGATCGGGTTATTTTCTTCCTTTTATGTTAACTTTGAATATTTGTGGAAAGGATGCAGGCAAACTCTTTTTTTTGTGTGTTCTTGTTGATATAAGTATGTGAAGATTCATGTTTATTTTAGTAATGCTGACTATTGGTAAAATAAAGATAATACTTGGTTCTGTATAGTCTTTCAAGATGGTGCATCATTATCAGATATATTCATTGAAAAGAATCATTTTCTAAATAGCTAGTTTTTCATCCTTTTATTTGTTCAGAGTTCAGATTAAATTTCCAATTTATTGCAATACTTACAAATAGTCTGATAAGGATTGTTTATGAGACAATGTTTGCAGAGTAACTATTTATTATTCATCACATTTGACATTTATTGTTATATAAGGATTATTACTTTTAGAGTATAAAAGGCTATCATTGAAAGACTGTAATTATAACCATTAGTTATTATGTAAAATTGTTTGTATGATAATATAGATTTTTCCTCAGGCCTGATTTTGTAGCTCTGAAGGTAGCGGAGAAGATAGCCGAGAATAATAATGATGCTTGCCTAATAATGGTGAGTGATGTTATTGTTTATTCTGCAATGAGCACAGCAATAATAGTAGTTGATCAAACATATACTCTCTTCAAGTTCAAATTTAGTTTACGTAAAGCTTAGTTGATAGATATTTGATATTATCAATGTTGGGTAAAAGAATATCAGTTGTAGTCAGTTGTAGCAGGATTGCCATTACTTTGAGTATGTAGTTTTTTGTTTTTTTTTTCAACCAAGTCATATCAACAAATATAAAGATAAACATTATCTTGCTTATTCTTTCTCAGTGTCAAATATTTTAAAAAGAATATGCATGTGAAAAAGTGAATAGAGACACATGTTCCAAAGTCAACTGGCAAATGCATAACTTGATATTTCTTAGAAAGGTTTACATAAGCTCTAGAAGGTATGAACAGATATGTAGAAGTGCTTTTCAGTAAGTTTCCCTTTATATAATTATTTTCTTAATGTTACTCAGTGTATTTATTAAGGAAAATGTTTTTTTCCTAAAGTATAACATTACTTTTATGACTTAGATTGACAACAAGAAACTGTGCCTGAATCTTCAGACTGCTCCCATCATTGTCTCACAGTTAACTTCAGATGGAAAGTGGAAAAGTAAAGATAAACCTAGGTGAGTTATTTACTTTATATTTATTGATCCCTATTACCTTTTTTTCCCTCTCTGTTATTCCTTTTTTTTTCTCTCTCTTTCTCACCTACAAGATCACACGTGCCTCCATGCGTACTAAGCACCCATAAACAACAACATAGGCATACACAGATTAATCTTTATGTGCCTGTTTACAGAGAGGCATACATATGTATACACAGATTAGTTCGGTATATGTAGACTTGCATAGATATAACTGTTTATTTTCTTTTTTTCTATGTCTCCCTAGTTCATTTAATTAATTATGCTTTTATGTATTGTAAGACCTTACAGTGTCTCAGTGTGCAAAACCATTACATAAGAGAAACATACTGTTAAGAATGTTGTCATTTATATATACCTAAATACTCAATCAGCATACCTATGGCAATATAATAATACACCTCCCTGATTAGTTTTGTTATATCCATTGGTCATGAGGATATATTAACCCATTCCCGACGGGGGATTTCTAGCCTAGAATGTCCAAATGCCGGGCTTTCAATTATTAGCCTAAATAATGAATAATAAGTACAATACCAGGCGCCTGGCAACTGGGGCTTTGAACGCTGCACATGCTGTACCACCACCCTGTGTGTGGGTTAATAAGTGCTTCTTGTCGTGCAGGGATTACATGGGATTAAAAGATACAAGTGATGTCCTTTGATCTTCCATTTAATCTTCTTTATTTACAAGTGACAATTATTTTTTGCATACTAACCAGTAGGCTGTATTCATTAGAAAACATTATGCAGGTAACAAGGGTGACTTATCTATTTTATATTCGTATCTTAATTAATAGGAACTTTAATTTATCCATATTTGACCTAATGAAAATACAGAATACATACATCATTTGCAATTCTTCTTTCAGCATTCACATAGAGGCTGGTGCTCTGGATGTCATATCTCAGTTGCTCCAGAGGAAGGTCCAACACGACGCTAAATCCATTTCGACAACCACCTGGATGATCTGACCTGCGACTGGGACAACCCTCAGATCAACAAGCTCTTAGACACCCTAACAGCGGCTGCTCAGGACAAGTAAGTTATTTGGAACTGTCATCTTTCTTTTTTTTCATCATTTTTTGGGGGACGATCAAAGTTATCAACTCTTCGACACATCCTGTATGTGTGCGTGTATCGTCTTTAGGTCCTGCAATGATCAAGTAGCAATGAGCTAGTTGGAAATAAATTGTTGTTTTTGTTGAAGTCATTCCATCATCAGTGAGTCAGAGCTCTTTCTTTTCTCTTTCTAACTAGTGTCCCTCTTTATTTAATTGTAATTTTGGATAATAATATTTCATAACAGATTATGTCACATTTCATCATTTAATATTTGTAGAATTTTTTTGTATGAAAAGGAGGTAAAGCTGCTGCAGTAGTATATCATTGCCAGACATTGCTGTTGAAAAATGAAAACTTTTTGATGTATTGGGTATTTTTGCATATTAGTATTATTGAGCATTATATAATCATGCTAAAGATTCCTTTGTATACAGAACTACTTACATTTCTTCATTTTAGATGTATAGTTGTAAATATATTGTTCCATAGATTTCATACAATATAGTCTAGGGCAGGGATGAAATTTACAGTAATGACTTTTAATGGAACTGTATATTTATTGTAATAGACTGAAAAAAAACATGAATATAAAGATTAGAAGAAAAAAAGTTGACATTTAATTTAGCTTCTCCTTTTCCTTCAACTCCATGCATTAATTAAGAGGTATTAGTTGGCAAGACTTCATCATAGGGTTACTCGAGAATGTAAGGGATAAACAAGATTGAAATACAATCAAAGGAAAAGAAGGTGAGTTTTAGATGCATTACCTTTACATAATTTAATAATATACCCTGTAAGCCATGAATGGATCTGACCTGGAATCATGACATAAAATCACCGCTGTAAACAAAGAGTTAAAGCCACAACAAACCGAACATGTTATTATATTTCTGGTAACCTGTGGTGTCTCTGAGGAATTTATTTGCTTCAGAGAGGAAGTGCTGCCTTTTCATTTTTCTTATCAACTGTTGTATCCGTGTTTTTAAGATTCTGGATAGCTGGCTCTTCCTGCATTATTTATGATCATTTACAATGAGAGTGTGAGCTACTGAAGACCGAAGAAGTTGGCATTGCAGAAAGATTGAAACAAGAAAGGAATCAGTGTACTCACACCCAATTATACCTTGAACTTAGATTACATTCCTGGAACTGTTCTTATAATCAATCTTGCAGAACCTTTGAGATCCAAGCTGGAAAGAAATGTTTACTATCACTAAGGCTTACCAAATTGTAGTTGCTATTGAAAATAGAAATGATGTGTATGAGAGAGCTAGTATCCTCAGGCTTTTAAAATATTTCTAAAAAAAATTCTATGTATACACAGTTCATAAAATCAGGATGAAGACCATTTACGATTATATGGTACCCTACATGGTCAATCTAGTCTTGAGAATTATCTAGCATTTTAATAAACAAAACAAAAATAATTATATATATATATATATATATATATATATATATATATATATATATATATATATATATATATATATATTTATGTATATATATATATATGTATATATATATATATATATATATATATATATATATATATATATATACATATATATATATATATATATATATATATATATATTTATATATATATATATATATATATATATATTATATATACATATATATATATATATATATATATATATATATATATATATATATATATATATATATATATATATATATATATATATATATATGTATATATATATATATATATATATATATATATATATATATATATATATATAAATATACATATATATATATATATATATATATATATATATATATATATATATATATATATATATATATATATATATATATATAATGTATGTTGATAAAATTAAAAATAAGAGGTATCTGCTTACATCTAGTTCCAAATAAAGAAAATCTACAACATATATAAACTACATAAATAAAGTGAAAATGATGTTCAGTTAAGATAGTAATCAGAATAAAACTTCACAAAGAAAAATAGTTCTAATCTGTGTAAAATTAGTTTCAGTTCTCCTTAGTATTCCCCACTTACAAAAAGGCACAATGATTAAAACATGTTGAAAGTAGCAGAAATAATGCATTAAAAGATTTTGTTTTCTTTATTGCACACTTGCTGAAAGGAGGAAAGAAAATACAAAAAAATACTTTTCATTGAATAATACTTATTTATTTACCAGTCTCAGGTGTGATGTTCACAGAGTATCAAAGCAGAAAGATTTATCATTAATAGTGAGTTCAAACAAATTTACCCAACATGTATGAAAATGTCTTACGTCCTATTCACATTATCATTATCCCCATATAGTATCTGAACATTCTATTTATCAGCATTGCAGCTTGGTAACAAAAGATGGCAGACATCATGAATCAGATTTATTGCCATTCACACCGTTTTCACTATATGCTTGCCTCTTGAGTGCGTGGGCGGCTGCAGCTCATAGCGTAACATACTAGCAGCTGGTGTGCAGTTATGCCATGTGGTGTTGACAATAAAAAGTTTATAATTATTTACTCAAGCCTAAGTATTTACAGACAATCTCCTCCTCATGTATCAACCTTCTATATATTTCCCCCTACACATTTAAAGATTTTGCATGGATATTCAATGTTTAGTTAAGCACAAACTTTTCTGAGTATCTGGTAAATAGATGTCCACATAAAAATACATCAAGCATTCACAAAATATGAAAGTATGGACAGGCTTCATTGTTTGATTTCACATAATTTTCTATGCAATCTCCACACCTATGTTCAAAAGCTAAAAAGGAATAATAATAGTGTGGGCAGGCCTTAAAGCCATAGCATTATTGAATAGGGTAACATAGAAAAAAGGGAACACTAGATTGTGAAGTCATTTTATTTCATACTTAAGAATCAGAATCTGGTTCTAACTTGGTATTCCAAATAACCTTTTAAATCCTGTTGTGAAATGCAAGATCTTCAGCATCTCAATTTCATACTCAAGATTTCCAGTTTAGGAGAATACTAAATTTCTTTCAATTAGACTGGCATGTGACCTTTCCAAATATTTTGGTGGATGAATCTTTAGTAAGAATTTTTAATATTGGGTCATTGCCATAAGTAATGTCCACTTTTCTTACATTGGAAATTTTCCATATTTTTATTTTGTCAGATTTATGAAAATAACTTTCTTCACTTCTATTTTCAGACAAGATGTTTCCAAATTTAAGTTATCTTTTTTTCTTTTCTTTTTTCATAATTAGCTGATCAATGATCACAAAATTCAATTCATATTCATAAAAGAAAAGACATGTAATTCCATTAGCACATTGCTTCAACTGACTTTACAATTGAACTGACTAGACTGTATAAAAATATCTGACTCCAGTCTTTTCACACACTATATATTTTTAGTCATATAAATTGCCTTCCCCTTATAATCTATTTTCTCTTTCCCAAATATAAATCTGATACAGTTTTATGACCATATCGTAATTTTAGTATCATTTTAAATTAATCTTCTTGTGAAATATCATGAAAAGGTAATCATACTGCTCATGTAATATCAGAATTCCCAGTCTTTATTGGACAATTGGCTAGGTGTTTCTTTTCTTCATCTTTCAAAATACTCCAAAATGAAAAAAGGAGACAGCATACTGCAAGTTTATTTTCTCTGTAGCATGTGCTATTTGCAAATCTACAACTGATTAATTCTATATATGAAATCAGAGACAAAAATAGACTTGTTTTTCTTTTGGTTGACTAATTATAAAGGAGCAGATAAAATAGCAGGGGGAGTGGGGGTGGGGGGGGAGAGGAGGAAGAGGAAGAGGGAGAGGGAGAGGTAGATGAGTGTGAGTGTGAGAGTGAGAGTGTGAGTGAGTGAGTGAGTGAAAGTGAAAATGAGAGTGAGAGTGAGAGTGAGAGTGAGAGAGTGTGAGTGTGTGTGAGTGTTGTGTGTGTGTGTGTGTGTGTGTGTGTGTGTGTGTGTGTGTGTGTGTGTGTGTGTGTGTGTGTGTGTGTGTGTGTGTGTGTGTGTGTGTGTGTGTATCTGCGCGTGTGTGTGTGTATCTGCGCGTGTGTGTGTGTATCTGCGCGTGTGTGTGTATCTGCGCGTGTGTGTGTATATGCGCGTGTGTGTGTGTCTGCGCGTGTGTGTGTATCTGCGCGTGTGTGTGTACCTGCGCGTGTGTGTGTACCTGCACACATGTGTGTACCTGCACACATGTGTGTACCTGCACGTGTGTGTGTATCTGCGAGTGTGTGTATCTGCGCGTGTGTGTATATTTGCGCGTGTGTCAGTATATGTACATGTGTGCCAACATGGTAACACTTTTATTAGCAATATTTAAGAAAAAAAACAGCAATAGCCAAATAAGCACAGATAACTTTTAAACTTTATCGCACCACAAATTCCTTAATAAAATGCAAACATTACACAGAGCTTATTTATATAATTGTAGCAAAAAAGCTGAAATTCATATAATACAATTGCAAGCACAGCTACTTTTCATGAGAATATGTTGTACTCATATAAAAAATTTAAGTTTCTTTTAATGCTCCAACTTTTTTTCCTTTTTCTTTTCTTTCTTTAAAAACATTAAAGCTCCATGACATAAAATTATAATTACATTTGTTTTCTTATCAAAATTATCATCAAATATCACTCATGTGAGCCCTCAAATTGTGCAAAAAAAATAGTACAACATAGAAAGCTATACAAGAAAAGTACAGAAGTTTCTCTGTTCAATTATCATTTCACTCTGACCAGGGTTCACATAGGTCTATCTTTCCGAAAAAAATGGAAGATGGTAGTAAGTGATGTCTTTATTCATTTTTCCAATAAATTATTGGCCTGTTTGTCTTGCCATGCACAAGGTATAGATATATATTTTACATTTCTGTTCCATTTTCTTGTATAAAAACAACAATAATAATAATAAATGAATTCCTAATGGCTGATGGTTGTGTATTACACATGTTTACCAGAAGCAAATGGGAGTGTTAGGCATCATTTACAGGGTATCCTGCCTGCCCTCTCTAGTAGCAATATGAACAAATTCTGGTGCACCAGCTGTCCAAATGTGACAGCAAAAGAGAAAATTCAAATGTGACATAAATGACATTCAACTACCAACATGAATATAGGAAGTTTTATCTAACCATATTAAAATTTACCAATAACCTTTTCAAAGCTAAGAAAATATTTAGAGTGACCATGAAAGGTGATAAACCAAATACAACGTAATCTATAACCAACATTTCACAAAAGCACAAGACTTTAAATAATATCCTATCAGATGTAAGGAACATCAATCACAACCTCTTCAATGACTGTCAACACATACTGGACATATTTACAGCAAGAGAATGACAATAACATAAATTACAGTATCTGCACTTGCATGCCATCTGTTGGAATGTATATTACATAAGTATTCATGAATTTGTGTCGCTGTTATGCCTTTGAACATTTTATCATGTATATACCCACTTTGTGTAAGGTGAGAAGCAATGTAACCTTGTTATAAATGTACTATTTATTACTATAATATCACCTCATCATGCTTACTCTTCCAGTGAGTCTTCCATCTAAATCCTCACCAAATTTTCAAAAGAAATCAACATGCAAATGTTGCACAAAAAAAAAAAAAAAAGAGCTCATACTGCATTATTAGAAATATTCAAGCAGTGTCTTTTATGAAAATAGAATTGAGGTAATGTGTATACACATAAAAAGCTATGCTTTACAAGAAAATTAGCACTTTGACAAGCACTCTCCATATAGGAATGATCTTGAATACAATACATCTTTAAAATGGGAAATAATATAAAACCAAATTAATAAATAATGGCAGAAATCTATTTAATCTCTATCCATAATCATTGCAAAAATCCCTGTAGTAGTATTTAGTAAAAAATATTCCAAGTTTTTACCTATAAATTTACTGAAAAAATATATAATAAAGAAATCCAGTAGGAAACAGAGTATTTGCAATTCCCATAGATAATATTTTATAGTATATTTATCTTCTAAATATTCAGTATAAAAATTCTTTGGAGGATTTCACAAGACACAAGCTACAGCATTAACCCATTAACAGCAGATGGCATGATTTGCTGCATAGGCAGAGTCGGTCATAGACACAGATGGCACCACGTCAGACAATGTAAATCCGCCATCCGACTGTGTACATAGTTTATTAAAAACCGCGGCCGATGGGTTAAAATAAAAGTAGTTCTAAAGCCAAGAAACTTGTTTTGCATGGCATGACTGCACCAACCATGGCAAAATAGATTTCACTCTAACGTATACTCTTCACTATAACAATCAGCCAGGCGTTATGTCACCAATATGTGCTCCTCACTGGCAGTTCAGTTCATAAAAGATGGCTTTACAAACTTATTTTTCAACTATTATTTTAATAAATAAATTATTAAATTTTCTGAGTTGGAGAAAATTAAATATGTGATCAATCATATGTGAATAAAAAGAATTTAAAAAATCAAAGATTTAAGTAAAATAGTCAAATATAGCCCTATTCCTGATGAAAGTTTGCTTAAAAAAGCCAGTAAAGTGAATGGACATTAGCCGACAGCTTCTAACAATGACCGCAATCCTGAATCACTGCCTCGAAAAAGCCAGAGATCGGTACTTGCAATTACATGTACTCCTCTTGCAGTTCCTTGACAGTTACTATGAGGTTAGAGAAGTTTGGTCGCGCAGATGGCTCGTGATCCCAACAAGGACGTATTAATTTGGAGTAGATGTTCGTCCTGCATGGGCCCCTGCATCTCAGTCGTATGCCGTTTTTAAGGCACTAGGGGTGAAAAGTTTGCAAAATGATAATTAACAAGTATTTATTCCATGTATCCTATTCTAAATATTGGGAAATTGTTTAACAATTGCCATATATCTCTTTTTAAAAATTGAAAAAGAAAAGAAAATTATCATAATATTAAAAACTACAACTATTTTTACATTTTTCACCTTTTTTTCTATACACATGTTTAGCAAAACCATATATTATTTCATTATCACACCGATTTCATCTACAAGTAGAAAACACAAGCTTCATTATGCCAAACCTCTATGAGTTTAACAGATTCTTCCGGAAGGTCAGGCTCGGCACCACGAGTAAACATCTCCCAACAGGTCACACCATATGACCACACATCACTCTTGTGCGAATACTGCTCGTTCTCAATGCACTCCAGAGCATACCTAAAGGGAACAGAATAGATAAAATAATATTTACTTTTACAAAGTCTAAGCTAAACCCTTTTCAGGCACATGCTACTACTTTTTTTTTTTTTTTATTATGTTGCTGGTTTCAACCCCAACACTACCATATCTACAGACAAACTTTACACATGTATAGTCATCCTTCTTTCCAGGGTTAACCCGTTAATGATGGGTGACGTGGTGGCAGCATCAGCCGCCAGGAGTAAGATATTTTATCGTAGCTATCCTCCTGGCCGGTGCGCCAGGTGATCAGGCATATAGCACTTGGCTGTGGCCAGGGCAGGCGAAAATCCTAAGGCATTAATTAGGCTTACGCATTTGAAATATCTCAGTGTTTCGACATTTTGGAACCAAAAAGCCACATTGTTAATGGGTTAAAAGAATGAAAAAAATTTATACTTATATACAACTTTTGCTAAGTCATTAACCCAATCCCGACAGGCCCGGCAAGAAGTGAAAACCCCCTACGCCAGGCCTATGCAATATTGCATCGGGAATGTCACACTGGTATGTCACCAGGCATTTTGTCGTGTCACACGGGTGTGACACACCGTCATCATTGGGTTTATGAAGAAGGGGAAAAACAAAATTGCAATATTTACACATTTCAAAGATTACTATCATAGTATGTATGTATTCATATTTACTCTTACAGTTCCATTCAGAATGCCTACCTCTTTATAAACTGTTTTTATTTTTAAAAAAATTCACTACTAATGTAAACAGTAATTGGCTGCCAAGAGAGATTAAATTTTCAGCAAACCTGTCATGCAGTTTCTTTAACCCTTTCATATAAGCATTTCCACATGGTAAGATCATCAATTTCACACTGTATTTTTCCTTTTGCTGAAATTTCAAATAGTATTACTTTGCTAATAGATAAAATATTTCATACCATAAGAAAATAATAGAAAACACACATCTTAAGGTGCCCATCCCACACTGAACATCAGATGATGTGACCCATCTTGGAAGGGTTAATCATATCATGTTCACTGAAACTGCTTATCTTCTTATCATTATCATTAAACTTCCTCCACATGAATACTTGCCATCCTAATGGTAGTGCTCTCACAGTTTGGCGAATGTAGTAATTTCCTTTATTCGGCTGCTGGGCCAAACCAAAGTCAGTAATTTTGACTGTATTTTCATCCGCGACAAGGACATTACGAGCTGCAAGATCTCGGTGAATGATTCTCTTCTGTTCAAGATAGTCCATGCCCTGAAAAAGTCATTACATCATAGGATAAACATATTTCTTAAACATTATTCATTCCATATCTACATATGATCTTTTTCTTCTCTTTGTATGCATGAGTGTCTGTCTGTATTCAGTGTTATATCAGAATGTATATCTCAATCAGTTCCTCTTATTACATATTCAATACTTGTTTTTTTATTTGTGTGTATGTGTCTGTGTTCCTGATCTCATATAGATGTATCTATGTTCATGTTCCTATGCATGAATATTTTAATTCATGTTCTTTTGTATGTGCATCTGCGTTCATGTTCTTATGTCAGTATATATGTTTCATCTTTCTCTGCATGTATGCAAACATGAGGTATAGTGTAAATTTTCACAAGAACAGCCGATCATAAAATACACGATAAAACTGACTGACCTCTGCGATATCCAATGCAAACTTGAGAAGGTTTCTATCCTCAATTTGATCTTTGCATCGGATAATGTAAGCTCTCAGAGAGCCTTCCTTCAGATACTCCATGATCATGTATAGTTCCTCACCATCTCCTTCACAAAGGCCGCATAACCGCACCACATTCTTGTGATCTAGTTTCTATGAGGTGTAAAATATTTTTAAAATGGGAAGCAATTCCAGTTCATAAAATATACATATTTTTTAAATACAAATAAATATTTTAAAAATTTATTTTCCTACATATAGTAAGTTCTTTGCCATTTCATCATCATGGCAAGAAATCTTATTCCTCAATTTAAATATCATGCATAAATTGCCAACTCATAAGTAATTCTTAACATTGTTCATCCAAAACTAAGATTCCTAAGTCTTAATTCCCAAAGTCACTCTAAAGTCACCCAAATGTTTTCTTTAATTCTGGAATATGTTGAATAATATTAATCCTTTAACCTGTTGCTGACAGGGCTGTTTGGGCTCCAAATGGTCTAAACGCTGGGGTATTTCAAACACATATGCCTAACACCTTGGGCTTTCCTTTTGGCTGGCATGTCAGCCAGAAGAAAAGCCATGACAAAATGTCTTGTTCCCAGCAGCTGGTCCTGCCACCACTCAATGTGATATCTTGTCACCTGGCGTTAATGGGTTAGCAACATATGACGTGATATTCCCGTCACGGGTTGGCTGGTCTTTCCGCTGGTGATGTGAACACCAGATCGTGGCTTTTATCTTACCTTAGCATCTAAATAGCCCGGAGCCAAAACCGCCCCCTCGTTAACAGTGCAAGTACTCTTAACCCTTTCCCGACAGGCACGGCGATAAGTGAAAAACCCAATGCCGGGCCATTGCAATATTGCATTGGAAACGTCACACTGGCATGACACCCTGGCATCGGGAATTTAGCTGTGTCACATGGGTGTGACGCACCGTCGTCATAGGGTTAACATACACACTCCTTACAAACAATTCCAGATATTTTGACATTACTTTTTTATTCCAAACAACCTAAAATTGGATTCCAGTCTACAAGACAATATCATAAATAACATCTCAAGAGCAAACTATCAAGAAATTAGATATGTATTTCTACTGGAAATTTAAGAATTTATTTCCAAAAGATCTGCCTCATTTCTAACCACAGATCACGTGAGTTAAGTATGAAGACTTTTAATACTTTCATTCTCAACATCAATTCCAAACAATTCATGTACATATTAAAATGAGTATCTCTTCTCTAACCACAGAAGATGCATATGCTAGCAATTCCACTTCCAAAGCCTTTGTACCTTCATAATATTGATCTCCCTCATGTGATCCTCAATTTGTCCCGCAGCCTTCAGGGTCTTGATGGCCACTGTCTCCACACGTCCCGACGGGTCCTTCATCTCGCCGCGGTACACTACCCCATAGTAACCCTGAAAATGTTTGGGGGATCAAACTAGATATTTTGGAAGACAGGATTACAGTATACAATAATATCTACTATAAAAAAACTGCATATATTCACTATATAATCATATAAATCTAAAATATCTACCAAAAAATTCCACGTGGTACTTAGATCTATACACCTGTAGGTAACCCACTTATCCTATGTGATGTTCGAAAGTAGTCAGACAATGAAATGTCTGATAAAGCCTATTTTTCTATCAAACATTTACCATTATCTATCACTGCACAAATCCTTTTTAAGATTCATGAATGGACCACTACCTTCTAATGAGACAGGACAATACTGCTCTTCACCTTATCATAATCTACTTTGTTACAAATAACTCAATGGGCCTATGTACTACTGCTATAAAATTGGATTTCCTCATCAACTTTGTATTTTAGTCTGGTGCACAGAA
>BOPN01003724.1:50000-52500 GCA_017312705.2 Penaeus japonicus | reverse complement strand
TAGTCAAAAAATAGTGAGTTTTACACAAAAATAATATTCATGATTGAGAGAAATAAACAAAAAATCTACAAGATCATTTATTTCCACTCATTAACAATAAAAAAACACACAAACTTAACCAGATTAGTTTAAGTCAAGAGGGTAAAATTGTTATAAACCTTTGCAGTGTTAATACTTGATATGCTAAACCTAATATTGATCCCACACATGATATTCTAATCCCTAAATTATACAATATCTAGTTATGCAAGAGGCTAAAAATTATATAAACCTTTGCAGTGTTAATACTTGATATGCTAAACCTAATATTGATCCCACACATGATATTCTAATCCCTAAATTATACAATATCTAGTTATGCAAGAGGGTAAATATTTTATAAACCTTTGCAGTGTTAATACTTGATATGCTAACCCTATTATTAATTCCACACATGATATTCTAATCCCTAAATTATACAATATCTAGTTTAGCATAATAATATCTAATTAACAATCCAAACATATCAACATCATAATCCTAATGTTAATCTCATTATCAGTATTAATCACATGATATCCTACCACCTATTATACAACACAGAGCTAACTATACAATATTAACCCACACAGGACGGGTGGTACAGCATGTGTACCGCGCATTCAAAAGCCCAGTTGCCGGGCGGCACAGTATTGTGCCAGCTATTCAATTGATTTAGGCCTAATAATTCGAACGCCCCGGCATTTGGACATTCTAGGCTAGAAATCCCCCGTCGGGAATGGGTTAATGAGAAAAAAAATCCTAGCTTACATATAACAACTTTATAGAGATCTGGACATGGTATTAAACATCCAGAATTTACACTAGGCATAAAATAAAGAAACTATTATCAAAACTAACAAATAATAACAAAAATACAACAAACAACCAACCTTGTACAAGTCGATTGGACAAAGATCTGGTCGTGGTAATAGACACCCTGCTTCATAAAGTTTTTTAACCTGTCCCAGGTCAGCACCTTTGGAGACCACAAAAGGATTATTGAATCTGTAGGAATCTGCATAAGCAATTCAGTTTTTTTTTGCATCAATCAGTTACTAATAATCAGATCCGAGTAGTGGTTGTGTATGTGGATACAGATATGGGTATGTGACCTCTTAACAATTTTATCATATTAATTGTATGCAAATCAACATACGACAGCAATTCTTACCTGGCAATGGATCTTTCCCCTTAGAAAATATCTGCCACAATGTTGTGCTAAAAGCCCATATGTCAGTAGTAATGTCCTTAATCGCCATATCTGGTTGATTGTGATGCTCTCGTGGGATCCAGTGTATGTCTTTCTCAGTGTATCTGACCACTCCTGGATCACCAAGTTTGACCTGCAATGAAAATTCTATAATTGTGCAACAGACTCATCTTATACTATCATATTTACACCATTCAAGAAAGATATAAAGGCCTAACAAGTGTCTGAATAATAAAATTATTGGGTGGCTTTGCAAGTCATAATTTATCTACACTCAGTCTTCAGGGATTTTACAAATGCATATTGTTTGTAATTTTCAATACATAGGTTAGACACAAAGTATGAGGTAACATACATTCTGATAAAAAAAAAGCTGGGTTTAGAAAAAGGGAAGGTGTAGCTGCAATTTCTCTAAAAATGATGAAAGCAATAAAAATATCATTGTTTCTATTCAGAGTAAGCATACTTAACATACTCAAAAAGATAATATACAACATATGTCCTACTTGGACATAGGGAGAGATGGTAAAAGTTGTTATTCTTTCATATATCTGTTACAGTTTTTTGAGTACAAGTTATACTGTATGGTACTATTCAGTCATAACTGACATACCTTGAAAGTCTGATCTGTGTGCTCTGCCACCAAAATGTTATGACAGCGAATGTTGCTATGCTGAATACCCTCTTGGTTTAGATACCAAAGGGCTCGAGCTAAGTATGTTGCTGCTTCCACAAGCTCAACCTGAGAGTATGATAAAGAAATCTTGTAGCATAAGAGGTGAGTATGTATTGTATATGTGAGTATAGAAGCGTAAATGAAGATATAACACAACATATTGTTTGTACAAATATAATGATTGAAAAAACTATTAGGAAAAATCATGTATAAATATAATGTATAAATGAATATAAAAATATCAATTAACAGTGTATATAAATAAATAATGAAATATAACAATACAAGAGGTGTCAGTCAAATGACGGACATACATATACAAATGAAAGCCAGACTGACAGACAGACCCAACACCTTCAAACACCTTCACACACACACACACACACACACACACACACACACACACACACACACACACACACACACACACACACACACACACACACACACACACACACACCACCACACCGTCAAACACACACCGTCACACCGTCAAACACACACCGTCACACACACACACACACACACACACACACACACACACACACACACACACACACACACACACACACACACACACACACACACACACA
>BOPN01003724.1:32500-35000 GCA_017312705.2 Penaeus japonicus | reverse complement strand
AAAATCTTTGAATTGGTGGGTAGAGACTCAAATCCACTATGACTTTGCTGCCTCTAATAATAACAGTATTGCCAATGATAATCATGCAATGTTTACTCCAATATCATGAACATGATTGCCTAGCATAATAATGATTTTGATATAATAACATACCCCACTGGTCCATGGCATTTATTGGCACGAAGATAGAGGAGGGAAGGTGTTGATAATTCTTGGCACAGGTCAAAATTCCAATTGCGTAAGAGACGATAGTACCTGAAAAAACGTTTGTGTATAAAACTATGAATTCAAGCACTGTTTACTATAGAAAACATAATAAATACAAAAAAAACATTCAAAATACATATCAAAATCATATATTACCCATTCAAGCAGCCTACAAATGACACAAGCTGCTCTGTCGTTTGAAGTTTGAAATAACATGGGACGCCTGTTTCTCTGGACAGTTCAACGGTAAGGTCCTGAAACCTTGTTGACACGAACACAAGTTCTTCCAAGCGGCAAAGTTGCACCCATGCCTTAAAAATGGGAATTATATTTTGGTTATTAACTTATTACATAATGGGAGGCACATATGCTCTGTGATCTATATGGAATATAGTTTCATGGCTATAACAGCACTAGTTCTTAAGCCACAGCCTTCCAAATTTGACCTAAACCCTCATTCTTCAATGCTCTCATTGGAAAACAATAATTACCTAACCTCTGTGGCTGACACAGAGGTCAGTGCACACTAATTATTTCCTAGCACATTTGGGTTATATACTGACTTCTGTTATATATATTCTAACAACTAATACTTTTTACTATAGCATACTATACCATAAAATAACATTCTGAAAGCAAGAACAGATATTTCTCAATTCTGAACTGAGATACAAATAACTTCATCTATATCAGAACACCAGGTAAAGTAATATTCAAAGCCATACCCCTTTCTTCTGAGAAGCATACGTATACCGCAGACCAGGATATTCAGCATGGAAAGGATCTATGACCAATCTGATAGTGTAATCTTTCCCAGCCTCGTCCATCTGAACCACATATTCTTCGGTGCCATAACTACACCGTCTTTCTTCAACCTGATGGGGAGAGAAGAGGAATTTTGAGGTAACTTATTTTGAAAAAAATGATGATTCCTATTATATTTCCAGATTTGTTAAAAGTTAAAGTTGATATGTACATTGAAAATTGTATATAACTTCTACCCATTCTATAGCAATCTAGTAGATACCACTGCTAGAAAGAACAAAGAAACATGTTCAATTTCCATAAGAAAATATTTGAACAAAAAAATTGAGGGATCAATAAACCTTGTGTGGAAAAGCTGAATTTTATTATACGTATACAAAAAAAATTATTTTGTGGAGGAGGGTTGAAAACTGACAATTTACAGGTAGGTACCTATCAAAAGTTCGGAAGATACATAAATACAATTTTTTTTTGATAAGACACAATGTTTAGCACTTTCATAATACAGTGTGATAGTACTTTATAATGTAATATTGCTTATCAGAGCATCATTATTTAGTAATCAGTATAACCCTGGAATCATATTATCACCCTTATTCTTCCTAGTATTACTGTCATTATCATAATCATCAGCAGCTGCAGCACTAAAGATACAAGTATCATTACTTCAATTAATCTTAAAAAGTATCATTACTAAATTCATCATTATTGTTACCACCTTACCTTAGATAGGTATCGTTCACGCACAAACACAGCATCCTTATCTCTCCAAGTGTCAATATAATGGATCACATTTTTCTTTACATTGAGTCGATTGGCAAATCCATTCAACTCTTTAGGCATGAAACTTTTGATATCCACATTTTCCACTTTCTTGGCTGAAAAGAAATGCTGATTACAATCACATATGTGAAACACATGAACAAAATTCCTACATCAAAAACAAACAATATTCTCCACATGGAGTGATTAGCTAACTCTTACTTGCATCATTATTCATAAACTGCATATGACCTCACTTTTAGTTTCCACTTAACCCATTAGCAGCGGATGGCATGATTTGGTGCAAAGGCAGAGTCGGTGATAGACGCGGATGGCACCATGCCAGACATGTAATTCAGCTATCCTACTGCACAGACCTTTTTTTAATACCGCGACCAATGGGTTAACAGATCCAATATGTTTTGTGAATTATGAGTTACAGCTCCTAATTGTATCTGTCAAGTGAGTTGCCCATTAGTGCCCCTAGTAACACCTCTCTAGACATTAACCTCTAGAATCAAGGCCAGTCTACACAACACAATTGCCTAAGAATATTCTTATAAATCATGACACTTACTATAACATCACTATGACCACAAAGCCATTGCCAAGACATGATGAACACCTCAATCACACTGACATTGCTAAGACTTGCGGTAATGATGAGGCCACAAAGCTCCCAGATTTTGTCCCATTTCATTTCATGTCTTTAGTAACTGGTTGAGAACTTTGGTGATTGGTATATCAATATCAACCCCCAAAAGTT
>BOPN01003724.1:27500-30000 GCA_017312705.2 Penaeus japonicus | reverse complement strand
GAGAAAAAGAGAGAAAAAGAGAGAAAAAGAGAGAAATAAAGAGAAATAAAGAGAAAATGAGAAAGAAAGAGAGAGAGACTGACTTCCATGACTATAAAACTGACCTGATTAAATAAATATTCAAAAGCACTGGGATCCAGACTCCTCAATCTCTGTAAGGAATGAGCCTTGAATCGAAGTCGGAACAGCAAACTCATGTTGTCCGGCAGTGATGACAACTTCTTCGAGATGGCCAACCACAGACCATCAGGACACCGTAAGCCAAAGAGGTGACGGCACACAGGCCCTATCTCCAATACCCGAGCCGCTGCAATGATAAGGTCCTCCACTGTCTGGTCAGAGTCAGCCGGCATCTTAAGCGGCTGCTGACTCCCGTAGAAATTGATTGTCAGCATCTTGAATTAGAATACTGGACCATACAACTGAAAAAAGAAAAAAAAAAAACATAGGAGATAAAATAAATATGTATTTTCAGAGCACACATAATTCCTTGAAATTGGCTAATTGGATAATACTGTACTATCCACATAGAATGCTGCCTGTCATTATACTAACCTCCCTTTTAGCAATGAAATTCTTGGAAAATAAAAGAATACATGATTTCCACTGAAAAGTCATGTACAAGGATCCTCAGTAGAATCCCCCAACCTAATAATGAGGACAATCAGGGTGGAACCCTTTATTAACTATAGTTTATTGTTGCTATTTGCATAATTTCAATGCTAACCCCTCCCTAGCCATTGGGGCCAATATCACTCTCAGTTGTTGACTAAAGTTACTATCCTGGAGAGTACACATCATATGCAGTCTATCCATACTAATCTCTTTAGTATTAGCAATAACAAATTTGATACCAATGGATTCTCCTCATCCTCTACTACAAATATATATGTGGAGGAACTATTACACTTCTTCCATACCCCCACTATCTGATCCCCAATAATAAGGAAGTGCCTAAAGTATAACAGGGATTTTGAAGGGTTCTGTAAGGAATACATCCTCCACATACACACTGCAGGAGGAAGGGCCACTCAAAAGGTGCCATATACACAATCCAGAAAAATTTCAGATTTTGCCTGCCAGCATCTACATTGCATGTTGCAACTTTTGGCAGGAATTCAGCATGCATTGCTTCTAGGATATTTGTAGTCTACAAAATCCTAACCAAAAAGACCTAACCCAACCTTGCCTTGTCAAGAAGTCTGACCTACCCAATTGCCCCCCCCCACCCCTCTTAGGACCCTCTACAACATGATAGGACATATTCCATATATTCACCAGTAGCAGTAAAGCTATTATAAACGCACAGTAAACATCATAACCATGCATCACATACATAGTGATATCGATGTTGTTAGTATCAAGAAATGTAGCACTTCCTAAGAACTGTCAAAATTTTGAATGAAAGTAATGTGAGAAGAAAGACACATGGTGAGAAGATACATAATCGGTCACAAAGTATTGTCTTCCTGGCATTGTCAGGAAAACCTTGCAATGGCTAAATGTTCAGCAAATATTCACAATACATATGAACAAATTCATGTTAAAAAAATTCACATCAATTGTTCGCATGCACGAGTTTCCTTTGCATTCTCATAACCCTTCCTCACAGGGTGCATCTAATCTGTCACCAAATATTTTTCTTTCCTACACACCGAAGAACCACTTGCCAATAATCCCACGTGTGCGAGTGAAGTAGCCACCCCAGAATAACGTTTAAATCGCCAGTTATGTCATCAATGTGACTGAAGTGCAACTCGCTCCCTTTATCGCGTTCTTGCAGCCGCGACTTTGCGTCGTTCTTGTCAGGAGAGAGACAATGATATTTCTAAGTGTGATTGCTCATTCGATCCCCTTTTTATTTTGATTTATTCTTGTAATTAAGTTATTAAAGGCATCAGACTTATCTTTAAAACAATTTTAAATAACACCTTTTAAAGAGAACCCTCTTGTGGCAGTCTCAACACTTTAAAAAAATACACAAAAAGGATAATAATATAACCGATTTTTCGATCACCAAGCACATGAATGTATCAATACAAGACATCCAATGAATAAAGGCGACAGATTCCCTATCCATCCATACATACGTAGACGAAATTCCTGGATATCGGGGTGGGGGCGGGACGGCGGTGACGCATCAGCTGATTCCACACAACAAACACAGGCGACGACGGGGAACGTGACAGGCCTTTTTAGCTTCGGTTTTCCACTCTCGTAGCTGCAGGTTTCGCATTTGTTTTACTCTCATGGGACTCCAGACGCTGGTGAATGTTGTCATCGTTATAGGCAACGAGGGGGAGTGATTTACCATTGAGATAACAATTTAAATTCCACTCAGATTTCGTCTCTCTTTTTTTCTCTCCATCGTTGAGTTTCCAGTCGGTGGTGATCATTGTTATCATTATAGATAATAAAGTTCCAGTGACCCAACGAGCGGCATCATGGAAACCGAGACGGCTTTGCTTTGGGGCTTTATAGTTCTCCTGCTCCTTGTTCT
>BOPN01003724.1:5000-17500 GCA_017312705.2 Penaeus japonicus | reverse complement strand
TGTTGTCCTCAGAGCAACAAGAGACATCTTTGTTTTGGTTTAGATGTGGGTTTTTTTACATTGTAATAGCTATAGACCAGTACAATATGGGCAGTGTACTAGTTACCACAAGAAGCAGATTGCAAAACCATAACAGTTGATCCTTGTTACAGAGGGTATGCAAAACACACTAATCTGTACATGGGGGAATTGCTTGTCCTGCCTATATATATTTTTTAGGTTTCTTTTGGTTGATATATTTTGTAAATGGATCTTTTAAATAGACCCACATCTCTGATATTGTGGCACACAAATACACCCACTTTTAATGTCTTCTTTACAAATATTGTCTCTACTAATACTTCATGAAAAACACTGACAACAGATTTCCTTATTTTCACTTTTTTTTTGTACAAACAGAACCAGAAACACCTGGAGCAAGTCAGCCAGTTCCTTCTCCAAGTGAAACTGTGGCAGCTGCTGTGATTCCTCCAGCTCCAGCTAATGAAGGTGTGGATTCGGTTGACACAGCTTCGGCAGGAGGAGACGAGAGCGATGCAAATACTGGCTCCTCTTTTGAAGAGATTGATGAGAGAGAAGCAGCTGTCATGCCTGAAGCAGGCACTATGGATGAGAGCCATGCTGCCACTGTGAAAAAGGACGAGGACGAAGGGGAACGATAAAGGATTTTATATTTTTTTGCATTTTGGGTGTGAAAGAACATGATACTGTTTTGACTCGCTAACAGATAGCTAATATTAGTAGTCATATATAGAATGCATGCATGCAAAGTGAAATAAAGTCTAGGGGAAAAAATGTAGTGTCAGCTTTTTTATAATCACCATTTATCAAGGTTTTTTCTTTCTTTCTTTTTTTGGCTTACCATATATGAAGTAATAGCCACTATTCAATCATGTCAGTGGAGGTGGAGCTGAAGAGGCAATATTCTAACTACTGATTTAATTAAAGTCCTCAACCAGAAGAGAAAGCTACTTTTATGAGTAGTATTTCATAACTTGAAAAATTAGAAAAACATTTTAAGGAAAGTTACAATATACAGAATACTGGAACATGCCTTACAAAAATATTCTTATGGCAGATTACATTGTATTGACTTATTACAGTATGTATTACAGATATTTTTGATTGAAACTCCATAATTGAATATGATGGTATTAGAATATAAACCTCTAGTTTTCTAAAAAGTAATTGACAAGGAATTATTAGTGTTTGTTAATCTTTTTGAAGCTTTTTTTATGTGTGTGTGTGTGACAGCTGATGTGGAGGTTCATAACTTATTTCATTACTAATGTGTATTTTGGCTGCATGATTTTGAGACACAATACCAAATATTTATCTTCAAATGATCATTATTCCATTTGTTGTTTTAGATATATTTCATCTTTTACTCCCTTTTTTGTAATGCAGAGACCACTGAGCAAGCCATTGCTTTCCACATTTTTCTGTTTTCAGATGAAAAAATATGATTTTCACCTGCCTGTTCATTTCTGTGATCTCTCTCTCTCTCTCTCTCTCTCTCTCTCTCTCTCTCTCTCTCTCTCTCTCTCTCTCTCTCTCTCTCTCTCTCTCTCTCTCTCTTTCCTTCTTCTTCTTCTTTTTCTTCTAGATCACTGATACTTTGATTTTGTTAATTCATGAAATGCATTGCCAGTATTTGCAATTCAACAGTATCCGTCCTGACAGTATGCAAACTTTCCTTCAACGTGGTCCAGTTCTTTCAAAGAAATAGAAAAAGATGTGAAAAAAAAATTGAAAAGAAAGGGAAACCAGAAATAATGTTTTTATTATATATGTTACCCTTTGGAAAGCAGTGGTCTGTTTAGTTCTCTGTGCTGACGAGGCAAAACCAAAATGTTATTAAAGGTCCAAATTTGAAACATTTAGAACTGTAAAACCTCAAGTCTAGGAACAAAGAAAGTGGGCAATTTGCAGTTAGGGGTTAGCATGTGCAGGTTGCATGTCTGTTGCTGTTTTTATTATTTTTTGTTGTTCTTTTTATTATTACATTTACTTTCAGAATGTTATTTTCATTTGTGTTGCCATTATTGCTAATGATTATGGAATTATCTTTATTCTTGTTACTGTTACTGTTATTATTATTATTGGGATTATAATTATTATCATCATTGTCATTATTATTATTGGGATTTTGTTTGTTATTATGGATTATTAACATTATTAAGCTAATATTACTTTTTTTTATAATCTTCAATGTCATTATGGTCATTATTATCGATTATTCATTTCATTAATTATGCCTCTTTATTTTATTTTATTTTCAGTCAACTTTCCATCACTGTGATTTTTTTCTGTCTCTCTCTCTCTCTCTGCTTAATGTCTGCAACAGTAACAAAAAATACTTTATAGAAAATTTTAAAATCTCTATTAAGAAAAGGAGTATTATATTTTTCTATTACTGAAAAGGTATTTCCAGCAAATTTTGATATCTTTTCTTTTCCAAAAAATGACCCAAATAGAAGAAACAGATTGTATGTTGTTGTTGTTGTTGTTTTTCTTTCTTTCCTTCTTTCTTTCCTTTTTAACTTACCATAAAAAAAAAGATTCATTTGGAGTGACATAATTAATAATTGCTCAGACATACTGTTTCTCAAAGCAATAAACTATACATTTCAAGGATATATATATATATACACACCTTAGTTCAAAAGTGTATCCATATATATATATAATATATATATGTATGTATACATATATATATATATATATATATATATATATACATATATATATATATATATATATATATATATATATATATATATATATATATATATATATATATATATATATATATATATATATATATATATATATATATATATATATATATATATATATATATATATATATATATATATATATATATATATATATATATATATATATATATATATATATATATATATATATATATATATATATATATATATATATATATATATATATATATATATATATATATATATATATATATATATATATATATATATATATATATATATATATATATATATATATATATATATATATATATATATATATATATATATATATATATATATATATATATATATATATATATATATATATATATATATATATATATATATATATATATATATATATATATATATATATATATATATATATATATATATATATATATATATATATATATATATATATATATATATATATATATATATATATATATATATATATATATATATATATATATATATATATATATATATATATATATATATATATATATATATATATATATATATATATATATATATATATATATATATATATATATATATATATATATATATATATATATATATATATATATATATATATATATATATATATATATATATATATATATATATATATATATATATATATATATAAGTATGTATGTATGTATGTATATATATATACATATATACATATATACATATATACATACATATATACACATATATATATATATATATATATATATATATATATATATATATATATATATATATATATATATATATATATATATATATATATATATATATATATATATATATGTGTGTATATATGTATGTGTATATATATATATATGTATATGCATATATACACACATATATATATATATATATATATATATATATATATATATATATATATATATATATATATATATATATATACGTATGCATATACACACAGATATATATTACCAGTAATCATGGATATATGCCTTTTCATAGAAGAAAAAAATGACAAAGTATTAATGTTTTATTAATAAATCATATAAAAGATTTAAGATCAATGAATGTTAGCAAAGGAATGATTTGTTAACTTCATTGCCAGTATAAAAAACACAGTCTCCTATAGTTAGCCTTTTAACTGTAATAGATTTTCTCTTATTGCTGTGAATCTTTTGTACTAAAACTAGTACCCAGCTCATACCAATTTCCAATTATATACTTATCCTGAATTTACCCTTAGAGGACAGAATGTGGCTATTGCCGTTCTCAGCTATTTGCAGAAATTGGAAGAAAAAGGGCAAAAGTTATCCATAAGAATATGTTCGTACTATCTATATTACAAGCATCCAAATCTAAAGTTAATGCTGAATTAATGTGTATAAAAGTAGATAAATGAAACTAATTTCTTTGGTCCTGTGTACACATGATGCTCATAGAAGATTCATAGATTCATAGAAGTGACATTATCAGGTTTTAGTTAAATTAATAGGGGAAAAAAGTTATAATAAGTCTCCACACAATTCCCCATGCTTAAGGTATGCTTCTGTTTTGTGGCAATATGAAGTATTGAGTGTACATAGCCTTTTCTTTATTCTTGCTTGTGCATACTCGTGTGGCAAAATAAAAGAAAATGTAGATCTAGAAAAGAATGTCGGTAGCAAAGGAGATGTCATATAAATATAAGAAAGGTATATTTGTAAAACTCCTGAATACACTATTACGTCTCACAAGGTTTCAAATTTTTTTTCACCTGTGACATATCTTCAAAGTTGCTTTATTTTTAACGACGAGTGGCATCTTCTGTTGCATATGTTATTTTGAATAATATCTTGTGTATATAATGCATGCAGAGTAAGTACAGAATAAATAACAGCTGATGGATTAAACTCCCTTTCATGTATATAAATTTAGAATACAATAAATTCTGGATGTGAGTGGTTTTTGCACTTGATCAAATGCATTGAGTCCATTATGGTAAGTGAAGCCCTGTGGAAATTATCCGGTGTTCTTTTAGAAAGAAATTCATATATGTATTTATAACTTATTAACTCCTGCTGACATAAAGATAAGTAAGATCTTATTTTGACTTTTTCTTTATATTCTACATTGTAAATAACCTTTTCAAATACTGATATGAAATGAAACAACTTGAAAACATGGAGATTCTAGATATTTCTAAGTCTTTTCAGATAAATCCTTGAACTTAGCTATGATCAGATTCATTGTTTTATAACATTAGCCCAGATATCATTATCATAGTAATAGAAAAGAGAAATATATGAGTTAAGGCCAGTCTACACTAAGAGTGACCATTAGAGTAACTCGGAAAAGAATTGTCTTGGATTTTTTTTTTTTTTTTTTTATGCAAATCCCTTGTACATAGTACAGGTATGGATGGCATACTATAGGAAATAGATTTTATACAAATATGCTGATCCTCCAACAAGAATGAATGAAATGGATAATTTCAGTTACTCGGCCATTAGATGCCACAGAGTAGTCACCCTTTCAAGATAATGTTTCATTCATTGTCAATAACAAATATGTACTGCCATAGGCTTCCTTTAAAACTACCTTACGTTGTGTGACTTACATTTCTTGGGCCTTTGTTCTCATAATTATACTTTGCCTTTTCTTCCTAATCTTATTTGCCTTTAGATATTGCTGCATATTTACATATGGACACCTATCACTTTGAGTTGCAATGTTAAGTGTACAGAAATTTAATTTCTATGTTTCGATTTATGCAGTTCAATGTTGATACTAGGGGACATAATCCCGAAGATTTAGCATGCAATTATGCCCTCATGTTGGGCATCAGACTACATGATTTGTAGGTGTCTTTATTATCTGACAGAACTACATAGACAGTCGCCATCCACACACTTAATAGGTGGGTCCATTGGGAAGTCAGCAATGTGTAAAGAACCAATTTGGTGGTCATAGGTATGTACCATGGTCTCATTAGGAACAGGTCGGGTCACGCACATGAAGGGGCGGTTCCTCGTGACGTCATGGGGATAAATCGGGTACATAGAAAACGGGTCAAACGATTTTTTAAACAATTATAAAGGTATTATTAATTTTCACCATCACATATTATTTAATGATATTCGTTTATTATTGAGAAATGGTGATTACTCATTATTATTAAGCAATTTATATTTATAATTATTTTTATTCTCTTTCTGTCTCTCTCACTCTTTCTCTATCTCTATCTTTCTCTCTCTTTCTTTCTCTCTCTCTCTCTCTCTCTCTCTCTCTCTCTCTCTCTCTCTCTCTCTCTCTCTCTCTCTCTCTCTCTTTCTCTCCCTTTCTCTTTCTCTCTCTTTCTCTCCCTTTCTCTTTCTCTCTCTCTCTCTCTCTCTCTCTCTCTCTCTCTCTCTCTCTCTCTCTCTCTCTCTCTCTCTCTCTCTCTCTCTCTCTCTATATCTATATATATATATATCTATATATATATATATATATATATATATATGTGTGTGTGTGTGTGTGTGCGTCTGTATGTCTGTGTGTGTGTGTAACCTTGAACACAAGTCGGTGCGCACAAGATTTACACATGCGTGACGGAGTGAAACTCGCCGCGTGACGTCACGACATAAGATGCGCAACATGGACCCGTTTTTGTCACGGAGTGTCCCGACCTTTTCCTATTTAGACCATGGGTCTGTACTTCACTCCCACGTTTGGCAACTGATGACTAGGGTGCTCGAACATCACAGCCGGCGGATCCAAGGGGTGAGAGGGGGCGCTACCATCATTAGAGTGAACAAATTTGATACACTTTTCTCCCAGATATTTAGTAAATGCCTCTGAAATACTTAAGATTCCCATTGTGCTCCGCCATTGGTAGTGTATATAGGTCTTCCGGTAAACTTTCTTCTACAGATTTATGGCGTGTACTGCGTCGCCTTTAGAACCTCCTATCTTGAATCCTCCTTCATGCATTTCAAACATCGTTTAATTCCTCTCCCCTCTCTCTTCTCTTTGCATCTCCTTCGCATTTTCATATATTCACCAGTCTCCTTCCGGGCGCAACATCTGGCCCCCCTACATAATATATCCATTCTATTGCAATCTCTTTCAGCACGTTATTTTATGTCTCCACCACGTGTACTTTATCCCATTCCTAACTTTATCCGGCTTTGTCACTCCACACGCTCATTGGGGCATTCTCAGTTTTGCTACATCACACTTCTGTATATATTGTGATGCCCATACTTCTGCATTGCTGGCCTAACTACCGTATTTATGAACCTTCTGCTTAACATTAAAGGTACATTCAGCTAAATTCACAATTGTTTTGCACAAATTAGATTGTGCACTGCAGTTTGTGTGTTCATGGGGTTAGTGTGCAGGAATACATAGACCCAACAAATGCCCTGTGCTAATTAGTCGCATTCCATATATATGTAGTTCCCGCAATGCAGGCATCTAGTTTGAGTGTGTATAAGCATGAAACTTTTGCTTATTTTTTGCGCCCACGCCGTGGCAACATCCTCGTTGCTGTTACTGCAATGAGTCAGTCTATTACCCTGCCAGTGTTCGGAAACCGCTCCTTTTGACACATATTCATTAATTGATAATGGATAATCATGATCATAATTATAATGTTCAATTGCAAGGAGATAGGACTAGACTGATGTGCGCAAACTGAGTTTGAATAGTATGGCGCAAGATCTTGATAAAGTGTGCAGTGTGCAGCGCCCTCGAGTGTACACGGTATAGGGGCCTTCATTATAGTCATCAGACATAAAATGTCTGACTCCTTTTCCCCCATCCGTACTAAATTTGATGTGCAATATTTATCCCGCTATCTTCAAGAGTTCTCCGCAAATTTTCTACCATGATTTAATCTCCTATTTAATAGTATTGTATATAACTATGTAATCAGCGAACGACGTGCACAATTGAGATTAGCTTAACACTCAGACCCAATTCGTTCTCCTTAGACCCACATTGCACTTGACTTGGGTTCTTGCTCCAGTAAACATTTCCTGTATACATGTATTATACCTTTCCGGCGCTCCTTCCTCCTTCATATAGTGTCTTATTTCTTTTCCATGGCACTCTGTCGTAAGTCTTCTCTGCGTCGATAAAATCTACACGCATCTCCCTTCTCTTCCTTTGTTTTTCTATGAACTGTCTCAGGGTAAATCATGTCTATCCCACTGCATCTTGTTTATTTATTCATTTTATTTCTCTTGGTTCCCTCAACCTTGCGTCCCTTCCATATCGTCTCTTTCCCACAAAGAATCCCAATTTCCCGCCTTTTCATCAGACCCGCGACCTCTCTTCCCTCCATCAGATCTCCCACTTCTCTCTCTTTCCATCTGATCTAACACCTTTCTTTATTTCCTCTTTCTTTCCATCTGATCTAACACCTTTCTTTCTTTCCTCTTTCTTTCCATCTGATCTAACACCTTTCTTTCTTTCCATTAGATCTGCCACCTCTTTCCCATTACTAGTCATTTACCTCGTCTCTAATATATTCTCCATCTTGCTTTCCTTTACAGTCGCGATAGTTTCAATAGCCTAACCTGCTCTTGACTCGGCAGCCCTGGCTTATTTCTAACAGAGGATGTGCTAGTAGCCTATGGGACACGACATAGAATTTTCGAGGTCTTGTTCATTAAAATTTCCATAGCGTTTTGGCAGAAATTGTATGACTGGGTTCCTTTTCTGATATCGTCGTTTATCCAGTCTAAAGATGGTTTTGGGTTGTACTGGCCTGTAACCTGGGTCTGGCTTATATTGTAGACAGGTCATGAAATATAGTAATTTAAAGCCAGCATGGTAAGGCGATTTTAAAAGTTATGTTACAGTCATGTTTTTTGTATCAAACTTATTTTACTACGTTTGGAGATAAAAATGGAATCATAATCATCACAATCAAGACTATGAATGTTAGTCTCTTCATTCCATTAGAAATCAAAACAACTCAAATTTTGACACATTACTAAATCTCCTGATTATTGGTGGATCTACAGGGGACGAGGAGGTTTTCCCCCCCTCCACTCCCTGCTGTCCTGTAATAATTTTTATTACTGCAACTATGATTGAAGAACAGACATCGGATTGTGTCCAAAAGCTGATCAAAACAACAATACTAACAATATATTGAAAAAATAGGGTTTTAAGATATATAAGTCATCACCCCCTGTCAAAACCTCCGCCTAACACACCCTTTCGTATGATAACAACAGACACGGGCTTAGCTGTAGGCTTATCCAGAACAGTTTAAAGTGCCCCTCAATAATTTTGACAGGCTCCATCTACACAGTAAAGGTAGTTCTAGCGTGGGTACCAGCATCAGACCCCTAGTATACCAAAGTAAACTGCTCTGTTAACATGTTCCTCCAGAAAAATTGGAGGGTATGACCGCATATTGCGCTTCTACACAAATAACTTCGCCTTTGTCTTGTTTGTGTTGTGTATGAGCTCGCTCGGTCGCAGACTAGGATAACAAACCTCTCATACATGGCCATTACCTTCTGAAATGTGTTATCTAAGGCAAAGGATGATTTCATCGGGATATGAGAGGCTCTGGAAAGAAAGCTCATACAGCCCACGTGGTATTTTCCGTGTCCAATAAGGCTCGATACAGTTTCGCCGCATGCCAAATGGAACACTGGAAAAACACGTGAATTTTTCGGCCCCAACCCTGCTGTAGTTTCAGTCTTTCCAGTTGCAAATGCCAACCAGAATTTGCATTCTAACTGTAGACCCTGAACCCCTGCAACATACATCCCAATATAAATATTATCATTAGGAATTACTACTTTCAGTGTGTGTGTGTGTGTGTGTGTGTGTGTGTGTGTGTGTAAGTATATACATATATATATACATATGTATATATATATATATATATATATATATATATATATATATATATATATGTACGTCTGAATGGCATTAATTTGCGTTTTGCCTTTACTGTCTATATCTATTTAAATCATCTATTACGTCCGACCGCAGACTGGATAATCAAGGTTTGAAATAATGTGATGGCATCTGAAATGTCCAATCAGATTCTGGAAGTGACCCTAAGCATCCCAAGACACATCCCTAGTTGATAGTGTCACGTATGAATCATTCTGAGTCCATGACTGTATGAGGCAAGAAAATTCCTAAAATATTGATATATGATATGTAACGGGATAGGCACGTATTTTGTTTTTAACATGATCATTTTCATCACAGCAAACTTTGTATTCATTAACTTAACCGATGGGACTTGATTTTATCAAATTGAATATGGTTTGTGTATCTTCTTTCCTATATATACACTGTAAATATAGAAGAAACTAGAAGAACAGCTTATATGAACAAGCTGAACAGGCATGTATGTTTTTTCTTCTTCTGAATTGTCTATATACTATTTCCCTCGGGATCACAGAAGCTCGAAACACCTTCCTTCTCTTGGAACACGATCGAAAAATCTAGCATTCCAGTAATCCAGGAAGAAACTCCAACATGTTCCACGTGAGAAGGAAAGATACCCCAGTATATCCCGTGTCAGAGGAGAAAAGACCCCAAAACATGGTATGCACGAGCAGAGACCCCAACATATCTCTTGCAAGAAGCCGAGAGACCCCAACATATCTCTTGCAAGGAGCCGAGAGACCCCAACATATCTCTTGCAAGGAGCCGAGAGACCCCAACATATCTCTTGCAAGAAGCCGAGAGACCCCAACATATCTCTTGCAAGGAGCCGAGAGACCCCAACATATCTCTTGCAAGGAGCCGAGAGACCCCAACATATCTCTTGCAAGGAGCCGAGAGACCCCAACATATCTCTTGCAAGAAGCCGAGAGACCCCAACATATCTCTTGCAAGAAGCCGAGAGACCCCAACATATCTCTTGCAAGGAGCCGAGAGACCCCAACATATCTCTTGCAAGAAGCCGAGAGACCCCAACATATCTCTTGCAAGAAGCCGAGAGACCCCAACATATCTCTTGCAAGAAGCCGAGAGACCCCAACATATCTCTTTCAAGAAGCCGAGAGACCCCAACATATCTCTTGCAAGGAACCGAGAGACCCCAACATATCTCTCGCAAGAATCCGAGAGACCCCAACATATCTCTTGCAAGGAGCCGAGAGACCCCAACATATTCCATGGGAGAAGGGACAAGACCCCAACATATTCCATGGGAGAAGGGACAAGACCCCAACATATTCCATGGGAGAAGGGACAAGACCCCAACATATTCCAGGGAAGAAGATAGAAACCTCAGTATATTCCACACCAGAAAGAAACTAGTGTCCAGTATATTTCATGCAAGCATAAGAACGATCCGATTATATGTTATATAAGAAAAGGGAAGCCTCGACTATCCTCAATACGAAATGGAAAAAAACTCACCATTTCCCATGAAGGAAGGAAGGAAACCCCCACACGGTCCGTAAAAGAATGAATGAAACCCCAGAAACTCTCATAAAAGTAGGAAAGTCGATATCCCTGTATATTTCATGAAGGAAGAAAATAGATCCGAATGAATTCATTGCAAGAGAAGGAGAAACTGAAGTTTATTCCACACTTGAAGGAGAGGGACCTCAGAATATCCCATGGATGGAAGGGATAGACTCCGCCATATTCCATGCACTGATATAAGAGACTTGACTCTAGCGTCTATATATACATATATGTATATATGTATATCTATCTATCTATCTATCTATTTATCTCTCTCTCTCTCTCTCTCTCTCTCTCTCTCTCTCTCTATATATATATATATATATATATATATATATATATATATATATATATTTGTGCGTGTGTGTATTTGTGTGTGTGTGTGTGTTTGTGTGTGTGTGTGTGCATGTGTGTATGTATATATTTGTGTATATATATATATATATGTATATATACATATATATATATATATATATATATATATATATATATATATATATATACATGTGTGTGTGTGCATGTGTATGTATATATTTGTGTGTGTATATATATATATATATATATATATATATATATATATATATATACATATATATATATATATTTATATATATATATTTATATACACACACACATGTGTGTGTGTATGTATTATATGTAAATATTTACATATACATTCATATACATATGTCTATCTTTTCTTTTTGCTTTCATTTATAGAGAGAGAGAGATTTGGATTAGACATATGACGATAAAGATTATAATGTTAACACACTTTCTTATACTATCATCACACCTTAGACGATAGAGACAGTTAAAAGAAAGAAAGCATCTGAACAGGTGAGCAATGTTGGGAGGAAGAAACACAACCAGTTGAGGGAAATGTAGAGAAATTCTGAATTGAATATACTTTTTTTATGAACTGCAGTCAAATTGGTTAAAACATCTTTTTTTTTATTCCGCCCGTAGAATTTTAATGTCTTATGTTCAAGCTTTATTTATATTTTCTTGGGGGAAGCTATTTATACAATTATCTAGTAATCGCGATAATGATTGTTATAGTTGGTAATGTAAGTGATTTCCATAATGATAATTATGATAAATATCTGGGATATTCTATAAGAAGAGTATAAACGTTAGGTTATGAAAGTAACACGAAAACGGCTTCGTCAGTCAAGAATTTTCCTTTCCGCCATTTCATATTAGCTTAGCTGTTATTTTTCTTCGACATTTCTTATTACTGCAATTCCTAGTAATCGTTACCAACAGCAAAAGAATAGTTTACAA
>BOPN01003723.1:141516-144016 GCA_017312705.2 Penaeus japonicus | reverse complement strand
AAACAACAAAGAAAATGTGACAGAACACTTTGAAATATAGTTTGTTCAAAATCTAAAACATATGTCAGTCTACTCATGCCCTTCGTTCTAAATCTATTATCCATTTGTTTATCTACCCATGTTTTTGTTTTGTATTTGTTTTTTTCTATTTATTATGTAACCAAGAATATTTAGGAATAAGTAAAGAGATGAAAATCACTCAGTAACATCCTAATTTTGATTCATAAGTGATAATCGTTATAAGGATAATAATGATGATGATGATAATGATGTTGATAATGATAATCGTATTTAAATGATGATGATGATGATAATCGTATTTAAAGGATGATGATGATAATTGTATTTAAATGATGAGTATTAACAATGATAATAATTAGCACAATTATAATGAAGATAATACCAATTATCCTCTCAATAATGGTAATAGTAATGATAATATAAATAATAATGAAAATAAGAGCATTTATAATAGAAATGCAAATAAATAATAACGACAACAACAATAATATATTATAATAATGATAATGATAATTAAAACAAAAATTAAAGTCGTAATGAAGATAATGATAATGATGATAACAATAATAATAAAATGATAATGATAAAAAAAATGTAATGGTGATAGTTAACAATAAATATAATGATGATGATGACGATGATAATACCAATGATAATAATGATAAAATTATTGACAATGATAATAGTGATGATAACAATGATAATAATAATAATGATAATAATAATATCATTATTATCATTATTAATGAGGATAGTAATAATAGTACAAATAACAAAAGTACATTAAAAAGGATGCTAATAACAATAACGATGATAATAATATAAACAACAATAATAATGAAAATAGCAATATATAATAAAGAATGATAAAAAAAAATACCAAAAATAGATCACGTAATATCAAGCCCATTTTATCAAAGCCATAAAGCTTAATTCCACACAAAGTTAAGACCAAGCAGGAGATTTTAATCGAAAGGGTTAAACCTCAGCTTGCATGCAGAAGATCTTTAATCAGCGTTGACACAGCTGATCTTAAGCTGATAAGCCTCGAAGGTGAAAGCTTTTAAGAAAACGTGTGAGTTTTTCAAGTATTTTTCTTCCAAGATTTTGCTGCGAGAGAATATTTCGTTGGTCGAAGAAGGAAAATTTATTAAAATGAGAGTATTGGTATGTTCAAATTGTCAACAATGCAATGCAATATGGTAGGTTTTACTTTTTTGTTTATATATATATATATATATTTTTTTTTTTTTTTCATGGTTGCCTTTCGGAGTGATTTCAAGGATTAATAACTTTGATACTATCATTATATTCATTATCATATAATTGCTATGATTATTATTGCTACTACTATCATTATCATCATCATCGGTGTCATTACTATCATGTGCCTATCATCCTGTTTATTACTGTTATTATTACCGACTGTATTAATTAGCATTCTCGCTTTTACTGTTGCTATTGACATTATCATTATCATCATCTTTATAACTGTTATTATCATTATCATTATTCTTTCTATTATCATTATTATCATTACTGTTATTATCCTTATCAATAATGCCATTCTCCCCTTCATTATCATTATCAAAATCACTATCACAATCACTATTACCACTTCCTTTATGCTTACCGTTACCATTATTATCATCCTCATTAGTATTAACCACTTTCATCATATTACAACTATTATCATCACTATCACTTTGTCATTATTATGGTCATTACTGCTTACTCTTATCCCTATCATTAATATCATAAGCATTATCATTTCATAATGACCATTATCATCACCCATTATCAGATAGACAGAAAAAAATTGAGACAAAATGTACAATAAAAAGTAGAGAAAGTAAAAGATGGAACAGAAAGAGAGATAAAAAAAAACAGAAAATGAATGATAAGAATTAGAAGCATGATGTGATGAATAGGAATAGGAATGATAAGTAATGATAATGATGATGCAAATAACATTGTGCAATAATAAGGATGATAATGACGATAATAAGAGTAAACAAGGTTAAGAATATAAGTTTAAAGGTGGAATTAAAAGATAAAACAGTAAATAGACACAAATAGGATTAAAATATAGAACAGAAAAAGAAGGAACAGAAGAAAAGCTAGATAGATAAAGGAGAGCAGATATAGAAAGAGGGAAAAGTAAAGGAAAAGCGAAAAAAAGGAAAGCAGAAGATGAGAAAATGAAAGAAAGAAAGAGAGAGAAAGAGAAAGGGAAATATATTGAGATATATAGATATATACAGAGAAAGAACGAAAGGAAACAAGAGACAAAAGAGAAAAATGGAAAATGAAAATTAAAAAAAAAAAAATCACAGAAGAAATCAGCAAAAAAAAAAAAAAAAAAAAAAAAAAAAAGAGAGATTCAAACAGACACAAAGAATGAATAAAAACAAAAATCATGAAAACACGAACAAAAACACATGGAATTCAACAAACAAACAAACAAGAAAGGCGAAGG